>CAJNDS010000119.1:127500-207500 GCA_905221605.1 Symbiodinium natans
TGAAGTGGGACCTACACATTTCTGTCTTCCTACCTGCGTGTCATATCCATCCATGTCTCTCTGCACTTTGGATGTCTGTACTGTATCTTTTCAACGTCAAGAGCATGCCTCAGGTAACTTGGCCTGTCTCATCGTCGTGTCGCCTGCTGCAAAAGGGGCCATTTAGGGAGCCACGGTTTTCGGGCCAGGGCAGTTGGGAGTCTTGTCGGAGCTCCTTCGCATGTGTACCCCCGTGGACAGCGCAGGTACTTTGTGGTGTTGCCGGTCCGAGCCATTGCTGGGGGCTCAGGTATACCGTTCAGCGCAGTTTCTGTTTCTGGCTGAGCACAGCTGCCTGACACTGCGCATTCAGGTTGGGAGTTGGTTGGTAGTGGCGATTCCTTTGCTCTACCTCGGCTTCACTTTGTTCATGATTGAGAAGGATGGCAGCATGGTGCCTGGGCTCTTAAAGCCGCAGACCATATGCATTTGCACTGCAAAGGGCCAGAGACCCAGCTTCGAAGGCACGCACGTTGAGTCTGATGCTCCGCTTGATCATCTGCTGCACCGTGGGCCTCTTGGCCGGTCTTTGCTTGTCTTGGCTATGTTGTGCTTTGACTCGAGGGTCCTGGTGTGCTGAAGACCTGTGGTAGTCATGGGCACGTTGCAATGCACGTATTTTGGTCAGGCTTGTCAAGGCTTGTCAACAATAGCGGGTAGAGATCGTGGCTAACATCTTCTGTCCACGTCCCTCGAGATTTGTGGTGCAGGGTTTGTCAAGACTGCAACCACCGTGGGCTGTATTCAGAGGGAGATTCGAGATGCTTCGCTGGGAGGCCTCATTGGCCGCTGCTACATTGAGATGGGAGAAAGGCCATATTGTGGTGATAGATGAGTGGAAGCTTGTGCTTGACATTCACGTTGGAAGCAAGTGGCGCTTTTGGGGCGTACTACCGCTGCTTCCCGTGTCCAGCGTACATAGTCCTGATAACACTCGTCTTTGTCCCGACCCCCCACTGTCAGCCGCCTCCTTTTCAGGGACGGGAGGGGGTGTGGCTGCATGCTTAGGCTTGTGTAGATTGCTGGGAAAAACTCTTGATTAGATTGTGCAGTCTTGAAAAAGGTGAACAGATTGAACGGGCTCCCTGCTCATATGCAGGTTAGCCTTCTATCGTGTCCAGAAAGTGGAGGAGGCGAGAACCAGACTTGATGTGTATGCCACAAGAGCGTTCATACGGCCCTCTGCTTCCCCACAGCTCGCAGCTCATGACCTGTCATGTCTTCCGGAGGACCTGACCCAAGAGAAAATTCTTCGATTTGCTGCCGAACATGAGAGTGAGAACTTTGAATGCACTTATTAAGGAGGCGGCAAGAACTGTAAGATTTGCAGTGCGGGCACGATCCATAGCTATGGCCCGGCTGCAAAGTGTTTTGCACATCTGAAACTTCAGTCAGAGGCATGGACCCTTTGCTGCCAAGACGAATGAGCATCAGATGCTTGCTGGCAGGCACAAGTTAACTGGGTCATACTTTTGAACTGAATGCATATCCTATGGTTAACGCCCCTCACCTCTCCACCTCTCCGCGATAGTTTTCTTTGCTAGGCCAGCAGGTGCAGCTTCTGCAGCTAGTGGTGGTGTGATCAGTGCCGACAGTGCCAGCGCTGGAGCTTCGATGGTAAGCGCTGCAGCTTCGGTGGTAAGCCGCCCTCTCAGCAGCGGCTTGGCTAAACGAGAGGAGGCGAGGCAGAAAGAGCCAGAAATAGAAGATGGTTCAAGACGTTCAAGCATGTTCAAGCCCTCAGAAGAAAGCTGTCGAGAAAAACTACACGACGTGCTTTCCGACTGATCCCCAGCTGCCCTCTGACGGGGGTTTGGGCCTCCGACACACTCCTTATGGATCACTGCATGCACGGACCATGAGTGGGTCGTACCTGCCACGAGGCCGTCACCGTAATTTCCCGTCCAGTGGCCACACTGGAAGTCAAGATCAGTTCGCAACGGAAGCGTGCTTCGGCAAGCGTCGCGGCAGCGAACCTCTCGTCTTGATTCCAAATCCTGGCTTCAGGACCCTTGCCACTGGCTTCAGGACCATTGCCACTTCAGCCGACCGAAGCCGGATCTGTAGGGTGGTGTGGAATTCGCTCGTTCTGTGCTGCCGCAGTGTCTCCCTGCCTGTCACGTGCCACCGGCACTAGCCGGTAGGGAAGTCCTTCAGTTCCCACTGCCCCAGGCCTGATAGGCTGGCCACAGTTGGTCACTCAAGGTAACCTCACTCACTGGGTCGATGCACTCTCCAGCATCGTCGCCGAAATCAACGGGCATCCAAAGCTCTTCCGATAGCAAGTGCATTGCCAATTTGGGCAAATTCGTTGTGTTTTTCAAAGGCTCCGAGTTCCCTTATTGCAGACGAAGCGGGCCGCAGACTTCCCACGGTTTGCCCGCACAGAACACATTATAGCCTGGTCAATGAACAACTTGAATTTTGTGGTTTGCGGTGCAAGGGGTGCTTTCCCCACCTCCTTCCTTCCCTGAGGGTTTGTGCCAGGCAGATCACATGGTTTGTCCCGCCCCACCCCACCCCACCGCATCCCATCCCACCCCACCACCCCACCCCAGCCCAGCCCAGCCCAGCCCAGCCATCCAAGGCATGTTTCACACATCTCGAGCGGCGTTATGCCGTGAGACCTTGTGCTAAAAGTATTGTCGGGGGCGGCTGGGGCGGCGGTGCCCGAAAACGGACTTTTGCGCTTTCTCCTTAGTCCAGCCGAGGCGCGTGAACAACTCCGTCCTCCATAAACAGGAGGGGAATCAGGGGGTCCCAGAGAGAACCTCTGACGCTACACGGCCGGGGCCGAGGCGAATTTGAGCCAGTCTTTGTTTCTTCTACCAACAACAACGACCACAACAACATCAACCACAACAGCGACAACAACGACAACAACGACTTTTGACAACAGGAATAGAGTCAATAGAGTCTAGAGAAGAAGCGTGAAGAACAACTTCGTTGTATGCCCGACACGACTTCAAGTGATAAGAGTCAGACTTGGCAGCGCTGGAGCCGAGAGTTCTTTGTTTTGTTAAGCCATCCGCATTTGGACTGCCATTGCCAGCGTGATTCACCAAGGCATTATCTTCACCCCCTCTGAAACCAGCACGGCAGCTGCATTAGTTGCATGGGAGGCAGCCTCGTTTTCCATTTCATGTCAGAGTATTTCATCGACACGTGGCGCGTGGGCTGTCGTGAGGAAGGCAGCAGCGGTTTCTGAAGTCTTGAGATCCATGAGTCCATGAGTAGTATGGCCGCAGGGATACACCAGGTACCGTAGGTTAGGAACCACTGACTGACAAGCATAGACCATAGCATGACTTTACAAGGCACAGGGCATTTGCATGTCACAGCTGCGTTTTGTCGGCTTTCTGTTTTCGATTGCTTAGGAGACGTGCCGGTGGAGTTGCAGCTGTCCGCCATGAAGGCTGCCAGAAACTCTTGTGACTTGTGGATCGCCACCTGTAAAGGAGACATTCTGACCAAAACGCTCTTCCCCTTCGCCTTCCCTGAATTGTTGGGCTCTACATGTCGATATTCAAGCATCCGATCTCCTGCCGACCCAAGACACTGACCTAACAAAATCCTTGAGTCATGAGGCCTAAGCCGATGCTTCTAATGCTCTTATGTTCTGAAAGAAGGCAGCCTGCAGCTCGACGATTTGCAGTTTTTCTCATGGGCTTGATCCGTCGAGTGTCCTCATCAGAGGCTGTCGCTGCTGAAGAGAAGTGGCTCATCACCTGGTCCGATGTGATGTTCCACTCCAACCTTATCGGACCCTGGCGTTGCAACCTACTAACCTACTGAAGCTACACACAGTCTTTGCAAAGGCAAGCCCGTGCTCGGCCTGCGCCCATCTCAGGAAAAGGTGGCTACGCCATGGTTGTGGAGGGCAAGTATGCAGGTCTCCTCTCTGTGTGCTACTTGTGCAGCTCAGCAGCCTCAGCCCTTCGCTTCAAATGCCAGACCTTATAGGTGCGCGTGTGGCGGTGAAGATGCCTTCAAAGGAGCAGCTCAGCACGCGGGAGCCCTTGGAGCGGCCCTTGGCACCTCTGATTCAGAGAAGTCTGATCCCCTTAGGTCCAAAGAGGTTGCGGACTTCTTCGGGAAGGCAGGGCGACGCCTTGTGGGCGAAGCACACAACGGGAAGTGAGGAAATTGCCGACACGTACCGTAGAAAGCCGTGTTACTTTTATTTGCTTTTGTGGTGCTCGCTCACGAAACCCTTTGTCAGCCAACTTGAAGAGTATGCTACTTACTGTTCAAATCCGAGCTCTACGTTGGGAGAGTTAAATGCTTTGTTGATGTCAGAACAGCCTTTCCAGGAGTTGCGGGTGCTTCGTCACCTGCGTCATCCGTATCTTGGCATTTGCGTCGGGAGGTCCTTTGGATTCGCTTCCAGATAGCCGCTTGCATGCTGGCTGAGGTTCATAGTGAATTTCTACGGCGCCTGCATCGAAGAGAACAAGCAACTGGTGGTTCTCATCGAGGAACATTCGACTAGTTCTTCCGTGCTCGTTAGCTGGTGGAAGTACTTCCAATGCAGTGATCTGCTTCTGCAGGAGTTCATTGATGGCGCAAGCCTGCACGCAACTGTGCTGCACAATTCTAGTTTGGAGTAGAAACCACCGTACTTTCCCTACATCCTACATGGCTGGCTTGTGCCTGTAATCCTCAAACCCAACAGCACAGGACAGTGTCCTCTACGACAAGGGCGAACCGCCACCACCTCAGCAAGATGCAGTCGCATCCCCCCATCGCCAGTAAACAGCGGTTGAAGCTACCTGCGAGTTGCCCGCAAGGCTCACAGAGGATTCCAAGTGGCACATTCTCAGCTGCGTGACCCGGCTTTGGCAAAGGAGAGCGAGCAGAGTGGTGGAGGGTGAGGCTTCGAGATTAGGTGATGAGGGTTTCAGGGAGGTTTCGGCATAGTGAGAGCAGAAGCCTTTTGGGGCAATAGCGCCCGGGAACGCCTTCAGCGTCTTGGTTCTGCTTTTGTCGGCTTGCCTCTAGCAGGGTCAGACGGCTGCCCGAAAATCAGATTTCCAACGTCAACTGCCAAGTTGAAATTCGTGGAGTGCAGGAGCTGTCAGCCGTCCATGTGTAGGAGCGATGGGAAGTAAGGTCTGCCATGCCTTGGCCTACCTGCACGAGCAGGCACTGCGCGATGGAGTGGTTTTGCTTAGTCATCTGCTCGACTCGGCCAACTTGAGCAGGGCCCATCCATCCTGCACGGCGACTTGTCGGCCAAAAACATCATGCTGCGTGCCCGCAGGCTCGGTTACAGCTCAGTGGACACAGGATCTCTTAAAGACACTCAGCATGTGGCTTGGGGCTGTTTGGGGTCTGTTTGAGGGCTGTTTGAGGGCTGTTTGAGGGCTGTTACGGGCTGTTGGAGGGTGTCGCACCAAGTGTCCGAAGAAAGGCATCTTTTCAGAGAAGGCAATAAGGCCACAATTTCTGGGCGGGTGACGCACGAAGAGCTCTTAAGTCTGCTATTCACATGCGATGTGACAATGACAGCTTGGAGCCGGTGCTGATCGACTTCGGGATGTCCGTGCTGAAGAAGTCCCGGTCGAAGATCCAAGGAGGCGTGTGGTGGAGCAGTTTAGGTTTGCTGCCCCCTTGTTGGTGTTGGGGTCCGTTTGGGGTCAGGATCCCCGCGGTGGATGGCGCCGGAGCTCCTCAGCGCTTTGGACGAGGGTGGGCTACGGCCAGGCTGGGGGGGAAACTTCATGCACATGGTATACTTGGTATACCAAGCTACCCTAGATCGCGACATTCAGGGATGCAGGGGCTGATAGGTTTGACATCCCTGTCGTTAAGAATGCTTCGGCCATGCAAAACAACCCGGTCCTCCGCTGTGTCCGTGCCTCGCAGCATTGCCACTGCTACTAGAGCCAGCTACCCTCATCCCCCTCAGTGGTATCAGCAGGTGAGATGCCAACCTCGCCAACTTTAGATTAAGAGGGTTGAGCAGAAACCGAGCAGATGTCACAGCCCTTCGCAAAGAGGTTCGGTGCTCAAGGATGCCCAAGCCCCGGCCCTGAGCCACCCTCAGACTGTAGCGTGGACATGTTCGCCTTCGGCCGCGTGTGCTTCTTCGTCTCCACGGGGCGGCTGCCACTGCAGGAATTTACAGTCGACGATCTGATGCCCGGCATTGTTGGATCTCTACTAGTGCCTTCCCGTACCTGTTCTGACAGTGGCAGCAAAGCTGTGTAGTCCAGGGCAGGTTTTGATCGCTTTCACTTTCCTGATGTGGAGATGTTGTGGACAACGCTGACTCCTCAGGATGGCTGCCACCAAAGCTGGTACCTTCCCTGCCATGCAATGGCCAAGCGACGAAGTGCCTCGGTTCTGGGGGTTTCAACTCCAGCGGATTGTTTCTCCTTGGCATTGCCAATGATGGGTAGTTCTTGGAAGGCCCCGTCTTTGACTGCCCAAGAGTGGGGCCACGGTAAGTTTTCGTCGCATCAGAAGCATTATGTCAAAGGCTATGATGAAGGGATGGCAGCTTGCCCAGCCCAGGAGAGCGAGTTGGCAGCTTTTTGCAAGGTGCGCCTCTCTTGTCAGAGATCCAGCAATTGCTGCGTTAAGAAGCCTCACAAAAGCCGGTCCAGCAGGCGGTAACGACCCTTGTCGCGGCTACAATACCTTACAGACGGTTGATATAGGGCACTTGGGAGGTATCCCTGATGTGCACTTGAGTTGCCGTGTGCTTGCCCATCCGATGCGTGTTCAGGCAGATCTCTGCCCAGACCTCAGCAAGCTTTCGGAGCCAGAGGTGCACTTTGCGTTACTTAGGAAGGCAAGCATGTTTTGGGATTGTCTTGGCAAGCCAGTGCAAGCTGAGCAAAGCATCAGCAGCAGCCCGTTCCCAGCCGGGCCGTGTAAGGTCCTCTTTGCGTTGCGACCGACCCCACCGACCGGTGCACTGCTGCAGAGGTTCGAGCGTGGCTGTATAGAGAGGTGTCATCCCCTCAAAGCACTTGTATCTCTATTCACTCCTCCTAACCTCTTCGAAGACAGCCTCAGTCCTACACAGCCTCTTGGCTTCCATGGCCTTCGCAAGATTCTAAGAGGCACGGAACCTCTTGCAGCTGCAACGGCCAAAGTCACAGCCTCTCGTCTTGAGATGTCCAGCCCATTGGCAGGCTTTTCCAACATGTAAGGGCTGAGGTTTATGTTTGAATCATGCCCTACTGAGGTTTACTCTGATTGCTTGTTGCATGGGTATGCTCCGGCAGACACTAGCCTTTCTTTGCCAGCAGGCGTCGAAGAAAAAAAAGTCGCAAAGACCTTCGTAAGTTAAAGGATCGTCTCGGAGCTTTTCGGGTCTCACGGAACTTCAGGAAGGCTTCAGCAAAACGGCACAAGGGCTTGCGGTTGAGGGAAGCTTAGTCCAGGGAGGTGTGTGAAGGAAGAGGGAATCCTGAAACTCTGGCCGAGGTTTGATGCCATCACTGCGGTTGAGAAGGCTTTGGAAGATCCCCGAGGCTGGAAGAAGCTTGAGAGACGTGCGCTTGGATATGGTTGAAATATTTCAGCCTCCCCTGGTGTCGAATGGACTGAGCAACAAGCCTGTGGAACCGATGCCCTTAGACTCCTAGACTGGCTCGTGAGCATTGCAGAGGGGTGCATGGCGTGAACCCCTGAGGTGTGCTGGCGAAGCAAGAAAAGAAAAAATGGCATTTGTAGTGCCAATTCTTCAGCAGAGCATTCGGCGCAGGCAGCAGGATGCAGTCTCACCACGTAGCAACGTAGTGCCAAACTTTGGCTTTTGCGACTCCCCCAAAAACCCCAAGGCCCAAGGTGGCTGCGACCGATCTTTCCAGCAATTGCCACCTACGCGTCGAGATATACTCTGCAGTTCAGTTGTTTCATGTTGCTTCGTTGTGAGTTAGGCTGATCCGCCGCAGTTCCTTGAGCCCCAAAGCCCTGGGGCTCTAAGCTCTGGCAAAGATTGCCACGTGGCACTTGGAGTGAATCCGAGCGTGAGAATTCCCCACTTTAGATGGTGTGCGGTATGCGCAGGGATTCATTTCAGGTGCTGGTACTGGCATGCTGCGCTCTTGCGCAAATGTGGCAGAAGTATCCTTAGCCAAAGGCTGGAGATGCCGTGTGGGGAAACCCCAGACCCCGGTGAAAAAGTCACGTGACATCGCCATTTCTTTCCTGCTGACTGGTAGTTGAGAGACATTTCAACTCTTTACTCCCCATGCCCGTTCGTTTGTGTCTTTTTCCGGAAGCTTCTGCCTGGCCTTGTGGCAGAGGACATACCACTTGCAAATCGAGAAGGCAGCCTTCACGGACGCGGCCGCCTTACAGCTTCCACGGTCTAGCGCTACTTATACGATTCGCTTCATGGAGGGCATTTTACGCCAACTTTGGGGCAGTGTCCTGGCCTCCAGGCCATCACCGTTGGGGAACTCCGGAAGAACTCGCTGGCAGAGTGCCTCGCCCAATTGGACGCCTTGCTTTCAAGTTGAACCAGTTGTCCCATTGTCTCCATTGGCACAGCTTGGATGGGTAGGGTCCTGTGCGAACATATTCCGTCGCATTTCTATCGTAGTTGAGGTCTGGTTTCCACTTCTCAGTGCATCCTGACACAGATGGTCCAGCGAGGGACCCAGACCTTGCACTCAGAGCGCAGACACCAAGCTCGCAACGATCAGCCTCATGTAGCCCCCTCTGACTGCAGATGCTGCCGCAACAGGTGCTTGCAGCATCCCATCCTGCAAACAACTCCGGGCACATCGTGTGGGCCCAAGCCATGAGGCATCATGAGGCTGCCAAGGCCTATTTGTGCCGGGCCTTCAAGACTAAGACTATCGAAACCAGACGGCTGTGCGAGCAGTGTCTGTAGAAAATTTGCATGATTCTGGGCCGATACGTGTCTGCTGCTTTACCTGCAAGACCTTGCAGCGTTCTTGACCATCTGCTGTATTCTCGCCCTCCCCGTATCTTATTTGTGTGTCGTGGAGGATCCAAATCTGGATTCCGTACTGCTGACATTCAACGAGCCCGTGAAGGACGTCTTCTGAGCCCAATCGCCCTATTCTCATGTCCATGCCATCATAAGGGAGCGAGCAGACAAGCTTCTACTAGATCCTTGGGGTCAACATCTGTTCGTTCCGACTAAATGATTGACGCACCGAATCCAGGGCGTTTGTCTAAGCAGGTTTGCAGACTGGTTGTGATCGCAACTCGGAATAGATCGAAGTGAGTGTTCCGAAAGCCAATGGCCATCAATGACATACATGACCCTCTACTCACGTGTGCAGCAAGGCACATACAGGCTCCGGGGTGCGGCAGTGTGGCGGCCGTGGACGGTAATGTTGGTTTGTTGAACTTTGGTATCTTGTTTTCTGCGAACGTGCTCGGGCCCGAACGATGGTTGCATCTATGCTGCTAGTGCACCACTTCGCAGAGCATCCATGCCCGAACGACGCGACTGCGCGCGTTGCACCATCGCGACCTAATCTTTTTTTTTGTTGTTTCTCTCTCGTTCTTTTTGTCACGAAGGCTGGCGGAGCTAGGTTTGAGTCTAGTCTTGCCCTGGAATGTGGAGCAGGACGAGGCCTGAAAAACTGTGAGCTAATGATGCTTATGTCGTCTGATGAGGGGGGCATCATTGATCCTTTCGCAGGAACATTCTGCTTTGCTTTGTTGTGCAGGGCGGGGAGTCAATATTGCTTGCTTCAAGAGGATGTAATTCTAACGCTATGTGACTGCAACGGTGGGGCAAGGTCCGCTCGACAGGCGCCATGCTGGTTTTGTTTGTAACTTCGAGGGAAGAAGGTTCGGCAGGGGACGCAGAAGGACTAAAGGTTAGAATGTGGCCAGGAGATGGCGGAAGGCAGAGACTCTTCCCACCCCACAAAAAAACAAGGAACGAGAGTATTGCTAGTGCACTTCTTCAGGAAGTTGTTGTGTGAGCTAAGGTTGTGTTTGTGGTCGTGGTGGTGGTCGTGGTTGCGGTTGTGGTTCATGTACATGTTCATGTTCCCTTCATTTCATTTTTTCCGACGCTTTGCTCTTAGTCATTCTCTCACTCTCACTCTTTCTCTTGCTCTCCGCAGAAGCGGGGCTGTCTCGCCGGAGTTCGTTGCGGCAGGACGTGGACAGCGACTTTGGCGTCCGCAGTGCCGTGGTCCCGCGGCCCGGAGCACGACCACGCTTAGAGATGACGCCAGGCCTTCCCAATGGGTATTTCCAAGAATAGGCGTACCCTTTCTAGACCCCAAATTCAATAGAATCACTTAAAGGGACCCCCCAAAAAGAGTACCCCTGTTCTCGGAAAGCTCCAAACCTTCATAAGCCAGGCGATGGGGATTCCAGAGTGAGTGCTCAATCAGAGAATCCAACTTCGTGCGGCAGGCATCATCGATGTCAACCCAGAGGCAGGTTTGCTCTCGTCAAGCTTTGCAGTGTTATGCAGGACTTCGGTCCAGGAAGCTACCAATTGCTTAAGGGCTGCTTGAGCACCCATCCGAGGTTGGATTTGCGCCATTGATCTTCGACTTCGATGTCGAGGTTGGCCCAGCAACACGACTCAACGCGACGGTAGTTTAGGTCCGAGATGCGTTCCCGTAGGCGGGCAGTGGTTTCTTCCACATCTACATCTCGAAGGAGACTTCGGAGACTTCTGGCCAGGGCTTTAGCTTAGATTAGCTGCTCTCCAAGCCTTTTATTGCCGGCTTGGCAGCTTGCTACTGCGATGGCTCCGCACCTTCAAGCATGTCGTGTGGCACATGCGATCCATCGGGGCCCACTGCCACGCTGATGTGCCCGAGGCGGAAACATGACGGGCGAGCCGGAGTTGATCAAAGAGGTGGCTAGACAAATGGCGAGTACTGTCTGAGTCACTGTCTGGGTCTACACGGCTAAGTTTGCACGGCTTTGTCTTCCTCACATTTACTCATTCGCAGCTTCATATTTTTGGGTCAGGGTACCCTGGGTTTCTTAAAGTTGAGGCCCAGTTCATTTAGAGCAGATGGCTATGATAACCTTCAGAAGAAGGCCTTTGTCAATCCCACTCAGATGCAGCTCGACGCCAAAACCCACCGAGCCAACTTGAAGTTTTTTTGAGCCGTGTGCCCCGCCCCTCCCCCCTCCCACCCCCCCCCCCTCCCTCCCCCCCCCCCCCCCCCCCCCCCCTCCCCGCCCCCCCCCCCCCCTCCCCCCCGGACCCCCCCCCCCCCCCCCCCCCCCCCCCCCCCGCGGTTGCTACATCTGTTTGGTCTTGCCTCCCCCCATTCTTGGACCTGAGACATGAATGGAGCTTCGTGGCGCAGGTTCCAGTCGAGGTGCCAAACTCAGCGCACAGAATCTTGGAACAGCCCCGGACAGCCCAGCCACACACAAGCCAATGGCGCGAGCCAAGGAAGTTTACTTGCGGCGTCTCGGTGGTCACTCACTAGCCGCAAAGCAGCTGCTTTGGCAAATCAGCGAAAGCACGGCTGCTTCTTTTCGTTCTACCAGCATGGCAGCATGACCCAAACCTCAGACAACAGGCTGGATACAGCCCCCACGGCGCGTGCCATAGCGAAGGACATGAGAAGCTGCTGCAAGGTGCGGAACATGGTGATGCTGAATCCCTTCCCTTTGCCTCTGGCAGAGGGGTGACACCTTCTTCGCTCCTTGCAGCAAGTAGCTGCCAAGAGGCCCATACTTCTTTCGAAGGCTTGAATCCTCGCCCTCCACGTTCCCCGGAATCCACTAAGGTTGCTGCAAACCAAACTGCCGTGGTTGGGTCGAATGGTGAATTAATTGCAGGCAGCTCAGGACGGAGGAGTGCGGGCCTGGCACGGGTATCATTTTACTTGACGCAAACGTTGCGAATTGCGCGCCATGAAGCCAGCGGACGTCGCTGCAGAGTTGCAGCATGACATTTTTTCTGGAGGAAGAGGGCGAAGAGGGGGGAGAGAGCAAGAGGGACAGAGACAGACAAGGCCGATGGGTTCACCACCATCAACGAGGCACCCTTTCGGATCATGAGTGAGTGGCGCCAGCGCGTAGCGGCCAATGAAGTGAGCTGTGAATACAAAACGGAGGCGTAAGATGCATCGGCCCATCCGCAGACGTATGCTGGCTCCAGCATCGAGCATTGAGCATTGAGCAAGATAGGGGTAATTATGGGCGACTTCTTGGAGAGCTACGGATCGGTGCTGGTGACCATCGCTGTGCTTCTCGCAGTGGAAGCAGCAAGCCGCAGTGGGAATGTCCACGCCTCAGAACCTCGGTGTTGGGTTGATACCGTCCTCATGTCCCCTGTTGCAATGCACTCGCAGCTGTGTGATTCTGTGCAGAGTGAGGTCCAGTTGTCTGCCGTGCTGCCTCCCTTCCTACTGGAGTGCGCTGGTGCTCCCTTGCATCCGAGTTCAGTCCAAAAGTACAGAAGTGACTTCTCAGAAGTGGTGACTAGGGAGTGTGACCTGTCGTCCGAGGCGCTGTTCCTTGTGGCCTGCAAACCTGACACCTCACAGGAGCCGACTGCTGGTGGGGAAGGGGTTGGAGGGTATATACCATGTAAGGCCCATGAATCTGCCGACTCGGGTTGGGCGTCATGTCATCAGAGATGTGGTTTGGGCTGTGATGCACTCCCCGTGAGAGGCCACGCTGGCTGAGTTTTCTGAGTCTGTGGTGAGAGGAGCCGCCGGTGCCGGGCCTGACTTGCAACAGGGATTAAGATGTGTTGTTGGAGGAGGTTCGGGCTTCAATCCTGTAACCTCATGAAGTGGTGCGGTCGTAAACGGTGTTGCAAGGTGCTTCCCATGCCCTCTATTCGAAGGTCAATGATGTTGGCACTTTGCCAGCTCTACACGTAGTTGGATGTAGTTGGTCATAGTTGGTCCATGTCGGCCCAGTTGTTCCCGGTCCTCTGGGGAGTAGCATCCGCTAGGGCTCTGTGGGACAAGGTACCCTGGCTTTGCGGTGGCAATGGTCTTGGTGGTGCGGATGGGGTTTGGGGTGCCGGCAATGTACCTCGGTGCACTCTGATTATTCAAAGTCTAATATTTAAGGCGGCAACGAGTTGAGGATCCGCTTGTTGAGTGTGCCATTCAACCATGATCAACACTACACCTGAAGCTCCCTTCTCAAAGAAATTGCAGCTTACTTTACACGTTGGTCTGGGAGTTGGAGTTGTGGCGTCCGGCTACGTCCTGGGGCAGGTGTTTCATTTATCATGTTGCAACGATGTACGTCTCTGCAGGTTAGGCTGCGGCTATGCCGCATGGTTTGCCACATGGAGTGCGCTTAGCTTCTTTAAGATGCGGTCTGCGGGCAAGGCACGGGCTGGGAGTGGAATGTTCAGTGTTTGGATCATGCTTTGGAGTTGCAACGGCTTCCTCCAGAGACTGCCTGCAGGATGAGTGAAATGGAGGCAGCATCGAATCATCGCAAACGAGCTCTTTCACGCATGGCCCGTGGTCGGGTGGTCTTCGGAGGAGAGTGCGGAGGCAGATAGCTGCGGCCAAGAAAAGCTGGCGCACAGCAGAAGACTCTCAAGGGGTCCCACAAGAATGTGGCTCGTGAGCTGATGTTGTATGCTCTTTGAGCCTGTCAGCCTCATGGCGGCTGGCGTTGTGGCGGCGCCAACAGCAGCGACCATCTTCAGACATTTCAAAGCACTACTCGGTGTAAAGGGGTGCCTTTCGAGGTCTCGAGAGCCTAGGCTCCAAGACTCACCCTGCACTTGGGCAGTGGAAAAACAAGTGCTACCAGTGTGGCGAGGGTCGCCAGCCAACTAGCAGCAACTAACAGCTTGCTGATGGTGCACTGATGGAGGCCGGTGTGGAGTTCCGCGTGGCTGTCACGGAGTTGCCACGGACTTGGCTTGGCAAGGCAGCCTACTCGAGGCGGAGGGTGGAGAGTTACTTTTTTTTTGGGGGGGGGGGATGGGTGGGTGGTGGGCAGGGGTGGGTGGGTGGGGTTGGGGTAGGACGCAAGCATGATACACTTCATGCACTTGCTTGGCCGAGCTCCATGTAGCCCAACGCTTCGTCACTGAGGCGGATTCTCTTCACCTCCATGCAGGCCAAAGAAAGGGTGTACACATGTTTACAAAGCTTGCAAGCGTGGGATTTCATGTCGCCAAGATCCCGATGGATAAATTTGAATAGGGGAGCATTCGTCAGTTGTGATCAAGGACTGCCAGTCAAGTCGAACAGAGCTTGGCGAACTCTCCTGTGTGAGGATTGGCGCTGCCACCCTACCAAGCTGTCAGATATAGAGCAGCAGACCCAGATGATCTCCTGGGCCAGTGTTCTTGATCTCATGCCAAGATTCTACCCACAAAGGCTGTACCTGAACGAGCGCATTCTCGAATTGAACACCAGTCCGAGCCCAATCCTTCCACAAGAGCCCCCAGTGCCCGCCGGCACTGTTGTCGACGACACTTCTGGTCGCCATAGCAATGATACTGTGGGGTTTGGAGTTGACGGCCAGATCAAGTGACAAGTGACTTCGTGCAAGGTGGCCGGGAGTTGACCTTCCAGGCTGGAGCCACTTCTTCTGACCACCTTAGGATTTCTTGGAGATTTGTAGATTGAAGCACGTCGGGGTAGTCCGACCGCCGAAGCAGCACACACGCTTGCCATCTTCCAGCGTTACCGTCCTCGAGTCGTGCCGAACCTTGTGGCCAAAGCCACTTTGTGAGTTTTGGGGGTCTAGGATGTGACAGTGCCTTGGCAGGATCCCAAGGGAACAGAGGTCTGGAGGCTGCCAGCGGAGGGCCAGGCCAGGCCACGCTTGTCCATGCCGCAGACATGGAGCCACTTGCAACAAGAAGACCACCTGTAGGTGACACTCGATCCGGTTGTTCCCTTCAAAGCAATGATTCACCTCAGCCCGCTGCTGAGCCGGGACTCTTTGTATCAGTTTGCGCACGCTTCCAATAGTTCGCAAGCTCTGCAGTCTGTGCTTTCGCAAGTCCCGAAAAGTCGCTGCACCTGGTCCACTTTGTCTTTCACACTCGGCCACCACTGTCACATGAAAGCCGCTCGCTTGACTTTTCTCTTTGCGGCCGAGGCCACTTGAGCCGGTATCCCGGCGGAGATGCCAACCCCCTGCCCGCATCCGGGGGCATGTTCCGCCTTGTTGCCCGGGCCCTGATGGCAGGGCTGCCTCATGCGCCAAAGGGGTTTAGCCGAGGCATGACCTGAAATTGAGAGACCTGACAACGATCAGTTGAACAGGGTATAGTTGAAAGAGGTGGGGGTTCATATCTCATAGCCGTGGCTTCAGTCGACAGCGCACTCAAGGTAGATGACGGGCTTTTCGTGGACAGGGCAGAGATCGTGGAGGCGGGCATGCCGCTTTGTCACGTCCTATCTGCTTTACAAGAGCTTTCCCTGCGGGGCATCTACCGTCGCACTGGCCTTTTTACAGGGCAACCGCTCGATCCTTCTCCCAGCAGCGGCGACTTGCGGCACCCTGGATGCAGAGAGCCAGAAGAGCTGATGGCTTGTTCAATGCCGTTCCAGGTTTGTCTTCATGCTTTGCTATGCTTTGCGCAGCAAGGTGACTACAACCTCAGCTGTGGGGAGGGCAGGCAGTTGATTGACAATGCGACGTGGTACAGGCCACCGTGTTTCCTTCAAGTGGGTCGCTGCTGTCGGATTGGTGCTTCAGGGCCTCGGAAGGGATCCAATATTGTTCGGCGTTCTACTGGTGCTGCCTGGTCGGCTGACCTGTCAGCAGTCATTCTTGGTGTTCTCTGGGCCTGAGAACATGCTTTGTCGAACTGGGGGTGGGAATGCAGCCAGCACGTGAGGTGTCCTAAGCGTGTCAGTTTCGGCGAACGGTGCTTCCCTGCACCGCTAGAAATCCCTTCGCGCCCTCAAAGAAACTCACCACCCCGAGTAGCCTGAGTAGGCAAAGCGGTTCTAATTGTAGCTTCCGCAAGCACTTGTGCACGTAATCAGCAATGGCAGCAAGCTTCTTGATTCGCAAAGGGCGCTCTGACGAACAGCAACTGTTGTTCGACTTGTGGCACGCATCCGTTTTGGCGACGCACCGCTTCCTGTCAGAAGAGGTGCTTGCTGAGATTGCCGCCGAGGTGAAAACCAAGTTCTTGCCGAATGCTGTGCCGGATGTCATCGTCGATGCTAGTGACAAGCCACTGGGTTTTATGGTCATGACAGGGGACAACGTTGATGCGCTCTTCGTTGATGTTGCACACCACGGCCAGGGCTTGGGGACCCGGCTCATGGAAAGAGCAAAGTCTGGGCGGACAGCGCTGACTGTGGAGGTGAACGAACAGAATCCCGGAGCCTGGGCCTTCTACCGCCGCTGTGGTTTCGTCGACATCGACCGGAAGCCCGTAGATGATTCCGGCCGTCCCTTTCCAATCATCACGTTGAGGTGGGAGCTTCATGGAGCGGCACCTGAGTGAGAGAGGAACCTCTTCGAGGGGAACGCCGAGCAGCGCAAGGTAGCCCTGTGCAGGACAGGTCTCTGGCACAGACGCCACCCTTCCCAGCCTTATCTGAAACGGCGATCCTTTGCAGCTCTTAAGCTGGGTGCGGGTGATGGATCGATGCCGCCAAAAAACGCCTGACCAGAAGGGGTCGTTTGATATCGTTCGTCAATCATCTGAGGTTCAAGCTTCGCTCTCTTTGAGCTGTTGCAAGTTGTGAGCTTTCAAGCCAGAGGCTGCTTGTCGCCCAAACTCCCGGTCCTCACACCCTTTGCTGGGAGGTGTGCGGACCCGATGGCCTGCACGGAGCTCGACAATGAGACCTGCTGCGAGGCGGCAGCGGCTACCATGTCTTTAGAGCAGCCCGATGCCTTGGCAATGGAAAGGACATGCCCTTGACAACGCTTGCACCGACCACGGCCTTGCCCCGAGTAGCACCAGCAAGTGAGGTGGTTACGTTCATGGCATATTCGGCCGAGCTGAGACATTTCCAGAATGCCTCCTGACTCCTGAATAACTCCTGAGCTTACCGCCGCAGAGCCTCCAAGGAAGCGCCATGTCTGTTCAATGACACGAACTGCAGCAATGACACTCTCGCTTGGGCCTTGACTTGCTTCAATCATGCAAATAGAGGTCATTCCTGTGGACTTTCTGAGGGGGACTCCGGCCGGCGGCTGATGGGTCCTGTGCGCCCTCCAGTGGACGTGACGCTTGTGGAAGCCACCTACGACCTTGAGGCACACGCATCACACTCCTGGTGCTGAGCACGCTCCTTGTGTGCTACTGTTGTATGCTATCACTTGCATAATCATAAAGTATGATTCGTACTGTTATCATACTGCAGCAGCACTTTAAACAAATACTTTTGGTGAACGCCGCGGCCTCCGTGTCACATCGCAGGTGCTCGCATCGCCGGTGTTTAGCCTTCCAATCCCCATCTGCGAGACCCGGTGCCCGCGTCTGCAGCATCTGAAGCATCGGCAGCGTTGTAGTCAAATTGTAGTAGCATTGCAGATGAGCACGTGGCATTGCGGCATTGGGGTGGGAACTGTCCTGGATAGGTACCAGGACCTGCACAACCGCACTGCAAGAATCTACGTGTCACTTGAGGCCAGGCCCCATTCACCCGTGTGCAGAGAACTCTCCAAGTTTCAAGCTGACCTCTAGATGTCCCGTCGGTCTTGGCGCCTAGCCGCTTGGACTATACAAGCAGGTTCCGGTGAATGTGCGTGGCCGGCGAATGCCACAGGAGTTCGAGGCCTTCTGTTGGTTCTGTGCAGTTGGATTCATCTGCCTTGTGTTCCATTCTGCAGGTCTACTTGCCAGCGACAGCGGTGCAGGACTGCTCCAGACGTGGCAGGTGGTCCTGTAGCCTTCCCATGTGTTGAAGCATCATGCAGGTCAGGAGCTTTCAGGGCTCAACAGCTGTTGGTCCGTCCTTCAGCGTTGTGGTTTTATGCTTCTTGCCATCTCACCATCACTTGCAAGGGCTTGTACATGACTTAGCCATCAACATGACACTCTGCGCCCTGTCGCCATGGTCCCGAAGTGGAAGCCGAAGCCCTGACCTGGGCCCTGCGCAGCCTGCGCAGCCTGCCCGGCCTGCGCAGCTTGCGCCGCCCTGGGCCGTGCGGTCGCCGTTCGACCAGCCCCTCGGCTCAGTGCAGATTGTCTTGTGATTTTGTGTTTCGAGACAGTTCAGAATCAGAAGCGATGAGAAGGATACCTGATCCTGTGCTGTCCAGGATTCAGAGGAGGAAGGACCGATGCCTGGGCTGTGTTTCTGCCGGCTTCGTGTCTGGCTTCGCCTGTCGCAGATTCAGGCATTTTGAGCTTCTTTTCGCGTAAACGTGCCTTCAATGCAGTAGTGCCGCAGTTTTCTGGAATGCTCTATGCCCCTTGCACCAGGCATTGGAAGACTGCTCCTTGTCTGCATGCGAGGTGGCTGCCAGACTGATACTGATGCCAGGAAGGCTCGTGCTAAATTTCGACGTTAGATTTCGTGCTACCAGTTGGCAGACATTCCGAAGAAGCCCTCCAACTGACCTTCCTTGTTGCCAGAATCGCCAGAACCGAACTCAGGGCCGTCGCGCGTGCCCGACCTGGCTGCCAGGCGACGAGGAGCCGTGGAAATGAGTCCAAGACTTCCAAAAAACCCCACAACCTTTGCGTCGACTGGGCATCCTTCCTTAGCCCTTGAAGGGCGCTCCAAAGCCCAAACCGGCCTTGAGGAGTTGACGAAGATCGCTGCAGGGGAGCGGCCCCTAGGAGCCCTGACCTCTTCATTTTGTATTTGTTCTTGGGGGAGTTGGGTGGGGGCTGGGTGGGGTTGGTGGGGGGTGGGGGTGGGGAGTGTGGGTGGTGGGCGGGTGGGTGGGTAGGTGGGTTGGTGGGTTGGTAGGTGGGCGGGGGGGAATCCATCCTAAGCCCGAGTCACGGTATGCGCCCCGCCCGACACCTCCCTGTCTTGGGGCGGTGACAAGTTTCAGTCGCCTGAAGGCTGAGCCCGCGCTATTAAGGCATACCATTCGGCGACATAACCCAGATGTTGACCTCTTTGTTGGATTTGGAATTTGCTGCAAGTTACTGTGCCAGTTGCTAGCTTCGCACTTGTATTCCAAGCGAATCGAAGGATTCTTCTGCCTCCGGTCGCCACAAAGTGACGAGAGCGCAATGGTCATCTGCGAGCTTAAAACAAAGGAGCAGCTCGACTCAAATGGAGTTTGCTGGGTGCCTTGTTGGAACCATTGTCAATAAGCTGCGGGTTGCCGCTTTCGAATCACATGCCAGGGAAAGCGAGCGTCGCTTCCACGTCCCCACGTCCAACGGCCTTGAGCGGTTTGAGGTGAGCAGGTGGGAAAAATAGGGTACGCGCGGCAGTGGTTTGTTTGCAAGGGCCCAGGGACAGTTGACGGTTTGGCGTCTGCACATTACTGCCTCGCAGTTGTCCCTAAAGCAGCCATCGTAAGCTCTGGGCAAGGATTGTTCAGGAAGACGTCGCGTCGACCGAAGCATCAAGTTTGGTTCCCCAAACATCACCGGAAGCAAGCCGTTCGTACATATCAGATAGGCACACAGAAAGTGTGACGGCCATCAGTCAATACACAGCTCGTCGGTGCACCGCAGCCGGTGTGCAGGTACAGGAACACCGTTTTCCCCTTCCTACGGATGCGAACAGCTACGTTGCATGCGGCAGGTGAGTGACTCCCTGCATCTCCCCACACAGAAGCATCCAAGTCAAGCCACCTGGTGGGATGCTTCGAAAGGTCGCAGAGAAGACACGGCTAAGTTTGCATACCCGGGCATACCCGGTCATACCCGGTCACACCCGGTCATACCGTCCCGTGGTTTTCCGCAGTCGTGGTTTTCCGCAGTCGCGGTTTCCCGTCACAGTGTTCTGAAAACTACTAATGGATAAACTTAGTCTCGGTGGCCCTGCAAGGTGGTGGAGCTGCCTTTCTCCGAAGGGAAACTTGGAGGGTGCCCAGGCTTTGCGATTGATTCCTCTTGTCGTCGAAGCTGATGCTAATGCCTTTACCTCCGGTCTTGAATCACGCTCCCGACCCATGGTGTGTGAGAACTACAAGTTTCCCTTTGAGGCACCTCTGGGACGGCGGCATCCTCATGGCTGCTTGGGCAGCGCAGAGATGCGATGCGCTGGAAGGGCACAGGGTGCTGGAGCTGGGTTCAGGTGGAGCTGTGGAGACACAACAGTTTGAAAGGATGCAGAAAGGAAGAGTCAAGAGGAAGAATGACCATGGCATCAGATTGCTTTTCGTGCAGGTGTGGGGCTTCTGGGCATCGTGCTGGCGCGATGCTCGGCATCCTCCGTTGTGCTCTCGGCGCCTTGCCATCAAGTCAAAGGGCCTATCTTATCTTGCGCGGAGGGGTTGCATGGTGTTACGATCAGAAGGAGTTTGGACTCTAGCCTCCTACTTTTCTTGGAGCCCGTTAAGCATGATGGGTTCCAGCGGTAGATCAGAAGCTCGGTTGCGTCGCTGCCAAGCAAGGGCTCTCCGGTGCCTTCTACTAAGGACTTCGGTCCCGATGAGCATGCGGAGGGACCTGAGGCCTGGACTTACCCTTACCCTAACCATCCCCCAAAATCCACAATACGCGCAGAAAGCGCATCGAGCGCAGGACAAGGGGCGTCTGATACCTCCTTTGCTGCTGGACAATTTGATGCTTGCCTTAGCTTGTGGCGTCGCTGTTCTCGAGGTTTCCTTTTTTTTTTTTTTTTTTGTGTGTGTGTGTGTGTGTGTGGGTTTGTATGGTTCTAAGGCGGGACAATGTCGCCCGCAACAGCCTGACGAATGCTGAAGTCACTTTGCCGCGAGATTCCCTTATACTAAACATGGCTCTGATGGTGCGACCATGTGACATGCTGTGCCGCCTTCCGCTTGCTCTCGCGAACGTGCTGGGCAGCTAAGGTTTGGCATTTGGACTGGCTGGACTTCCTCCGAGGCCAAACCTGTAACTGCAAGAAACCGCAAGAGTGCAAGGCGACTGCGAAACAACTTGCCAGTTGAGGCTGCCCGAGTGCGCAACAAAACCGTAAGTTGAGCCCGCATTGAGTTGAGTTCAACGTTTTGCAATTTGCCAGGCCGGCAACCGACAGAACGCTTTGAGCGGCTGGTGGCCGCAGAGCCCCGGATGCCTGTGCCATCCAATGCCATCCTGTGCCATCTGTAGGTGTACACAGTCCAACGAGGGCTCTCAACTCACTACGATTGCTGGGAGACCTTTCAACCCGAGGATGTGGTGTACTACTCTTCAGACTTGCCTGCGCTGGCAGCTGCGATTGCTGCGCATTTGATCCTCGGACCAACGGGTTGGCGAAGTTGAGCAACTTCGTGCTACGGCGGTATGCTGAGTAGTCAGCAACTTGAAGCAACCTTTCCTGAGCCAAGACATCCAAGAGCTTCTGTCGTTTCTCCTAGGCTGCCGGGAGGCCTGGCCTTCATCACCGTTCCACGGCGGAAGTGGCGTGGAGCGCAGGCGAGGCGGCTTTGGAGGAGGTCTTGCGCAATCGAGAAGAGAGGGCACACCCGGCACACCCGCGAAGGCCTCCGAGCGAAGCACGGCGGAGGATGTGAGGGTCGCACAGAGTGGAGAGATGTCAGCCGAGATGTCTGAAGAATGAGAAAGGGCGTTTGGCGCAGCTTCTTGGGTCGTGTGAGGATCTGGTCAAAGCACTGGAGCCTTTTGGAAAGGTGGAGGTCGAGGAGCTCATCGGTCCCGCACTGAGCATACTGTGTCATACTGACTGTACTGCTGTACTTGGCGTTTTCTATTTTTCGCGGTTGTCTTTTGTTGAGATTGTCGACTGCACTGTGCTGCTCCTCTCAACTCAGGCTACTGCTGCACGTTGGAAGAAAATCCTGTTGCGCTCATACAGCTGCAACGCTCAGCTTCCTAACTTCGAGTGGGTCGCGATTCGCTGGCAGCGCTGCAGCGCTGCGTAGTTCAGGCACTTCGCCATGCGGTGCCTTCCAGTGCCTGCTATGTTTTATGATGTTGTCGTGGAAGCGCCCAAAGAGGCATTTCACACCGAGGCTTTCACCGGAAGGTACTCGAGCCAAGGGAGAAAGAATCGTTTATGAGACTTCTGCGAGACTGAAGTCTGGCACTGCACATTGGCTGTTCGGTCTTTGAAGGACATGCTGGGCAACTTCCCCCAAGAGGCAGCCATGATCTCATTCTCGTCTACCTTGCGTGTTTGTCTCATTTTGCCCGCTACTTGTAGCCTTTCAAGCCCAAGTATTGCCAAACACTGATGCTGACAGTGCTGAGGCCAAGGCGAAAGCTGTGTATTCTTGAATGTGCCAGGCACGATCTGCAAGCACCTGAGCTGGATGTGCGACGGCCTGAGGATTTGATGAGGCATGTCGCAGTTGCCGCACATCACTGTTTCATTGTTTCCACTTCGCACGACGCACGTTTCAACGAGACTGAGCTGCGCAACTGCGGTTGGACATGAGCAACTATCCACACGGTGACATGGTCTTTGCTCAGGAAAGCCTGCCATCCAGCCAACAATCGCAATGCCACGGAGCAGGACAGCAGCTTCAGCAGAGTGTCCACAGAGTGAACGCAGCTGCTACTGGTAAAATGCGGCCTCAGCCTGCCTTGGCTCTTTGGCCTTGCAGGAAATCATCCAGCTGAGCGGGGAACTTAGTCACTTAGTCGTGTTGCCGGGTGCAGGCTGATGGCTGATGGACTGGTGCAAGAGAGAGAATCGGGCAAAGAATTCTCTCGATCTTTGTATCAGAGTGACATGGCGACCTGATGACATCTGCAGAGAGTGGGCTCTGAGGCTTCACGGAGGAGATCAAGGCCGGCCATGGCTTCTTCGAGTTGTGGGACGTGGAGGATCAGAGCGGCATCTCGGCACCACCGGAAAGTTTGAGACAAATTTGAGATGACTTCTCTGCGGACGCTGTCGCTGTGACGTCTCCGAGCAATTGCAGCCCTTTGCTGTCGGATCTTATTCCCAAGCTGAGGACCCCAATTTCGAATTGATGTCCAGCCCCTCGGAAGCAGTGGTAGAGTATGATAAGCCTTCTCCCGTGGTAGTGCCGAGAAATCCCTTCGTCTTCATGACAGCTCTGCAGCCCGGAATAGGAGCCTGGCAGTGGGCAACTCCGAATATCCAGGGTCCTGGCCCTGGCAGTTGCGCCCTGGAAGTCTCATCGAGCAGGGATGTACGAACCTGGCTGATTGATAGTAGAATCACTTCTCGGCATTCCCCTAACAACACCGGCCGGCTTCCGTGAAGTTGGCTTCTGCGACCTTCACCAAGGCGTTCCCTCATCGATGGCCAGGTTGTCACTCTTATCCCTTCAGCCATCTGTGAAGGCGGGTATGTGCGGTCCAACACATCGCTAGGTCGAGTTGTGCGCTCCATGCCCTTGCTTGGTCACATGCTTTCAGCTTTCACACAGAATAGAACAGAATAGGATAGAATAGAATATGATAGCAAGCCAAGCACAACAGCCTCTCAGCAGGCGACTTTAGAACCGAGTTTTCCAAGTGCCCGTGCTTCTCAAGCCTAGACCTACACGCAACTAATGTAGGCCTGTCCCTCGGAAAGGCAAGCAGAAGACGAACACGACAATGCTGAACAAAACATTAGCCAGTCTCGGCCAGAGATGCCAGCACCAACCGCATGCAGCATCTTGGACACCAATCCTGAGCGTGATCTTCACCCCAGCGGGCACTCTGAGCAATGAAGACTCGCACGGCCTCGCCGGGCGTGGGCTCCCGGGCAGCCGCAAGAGGCGTGGCTCGGCGACGAGGAGATCCTCCTTCCGCTCCGAGTTATTATCGTAGCAATACGTAGCAATCGAGAGTCATTGATAGCTGAAACAACGAGCTTTGTCCAAGCCAAGGCGGCCCTGCAAAAGACGGCGTGCCCAGGCAGCTGGTTGTTTTGTAGAAACTTTGTACAAGGGAGGGAAGGAGGAGCGCAAGCCACAGTTGATAGGGGGTCGTGCTTCTTTGTTGTTGTGATGTCCATCATGTCAGCTTTGTGCCCCAGTAGGGGGCGAGGGCTTATGTTGCTGCTGTTTGCATTGCCGCATCGCAGACGGCCCGGCGGCAAACGACCCCCTGATGTCCTGGCTGGCACTGGCCTCCTTCAGTGCTCTGATGACGGTTGTCTTAGCGAAGCAGTGGGCAGCCACCTATCAGCATGGGGCAAAGCGATGGCAGGGAATGGTTTCACAAGGCTTTGTCTGAGATCCTAGGGCTGAGGGGGTCACAGGTTTTCTAAGTTACAAGTCGGGTGCTGTAAGTGAGCAGTGGCTTGCGAATGCAAAAACGTGCGGTTGCTGGATCGCCTGCATGGCGCGCACCGTGCGCTTTGTGAGCGCTCGCCGTCGCGCGTCCGCGAGTTGGCAGCCGCGCGCCCATTGTCCACACGTTTGCCCCGATCCCGGGCCGTGCGTCGGCATGTTTGCGTTCGCGCCTCGGCACATTTGCGTTCGCAAGCCTGCACGTTTCGCCTTCGCGCCCGCACGTCTCAACACGTCACACGAGTAGCAAGTCTTTGCTCGTTCTCAATTTTCAGCACCCTGAGCTCAGATTTAGATTAACTAGCACAAGTTCCCTTATGGCCACCGGCTGCGCAGCTGATTGAGGTACCGCCAATCGTTCCTGCGGACTCCCCACTTTCGGCAGGTTTCAGCGCCGACAGAACCCGTGATGCTGGCAGCCGGAACTTAGCAAGGCTTTGTGTTTTGGGCATGTTTGCAGGACGATCGTTGAGACATGTTGAGCATGATGCAGCGAGACCTTGCAGAAAGCCAAACGGCAAACGTATCTTTGTGTTGGAGTTGACTTCGCGTCCTGTTCATGGCGACCTGCTGTGCCCGAAGTAGGATCCACCAGCAGAGGTCTTGCATGACTTGGAAGCTTGTGGGCCGAAGTACGTTGGCGCGAGAGGCAATGAGGTCTGTGCGGTTCAGGCTGTGCTGAAGCAGTTGCTCGGAGAAAGTAAGAACTATAAGAACCGGGCTGTCTGAGGGTTCATTGCTTTCAACATGACTTTTTTGGCCCTCCACCTGCTTTGAGACTCTTTTCAGAAGTAGGTGGGTCAGACTGCTGGCATCTCCTTGGTCCTGAGGATTGCGAAGTCTGCCGAAGGCCGAGAGTCAAGTTTGACGTTGGAGACGCAATCTGCCTCTGGCCATTACTATATAGACTTTGTCGGAGGCTTCACCGTAGCTTATCGCAACCTCACGAATGTGGTCGCCAGGGCCCGTGGCCGAAGGTCGGGCTCGAATTGTGCTTTGCTTATCTCTTCCCACTTTGACTCGGCCATCGGGTCTGTGGCAACTTCGGACGCGAATGCGGAGATCGCAATCATGACCGAACTGCTTCGGCTATTTCTACATGATCCCCTCGATGTGGATGTAATCTTCAATTTCAATGGGGGAGAGGCTTCCTCGATGCGCTAAAAACTTTCAGGGAAGTCTTAATCATTCATTTTGTCCTCGCCCCTCAGACCTCTCCACACCTCTCAGACCTCTCAGGCCTCAATCTTGGCATGTCTCTGCCTAGGAGTTCATCATGCCGGCTGCGCACGGATTTATCACCTCACACCCGTGGGCCTCGGAGATCTGTGCCCAGATCAACCTTGCACCTCGATTTGATCAGATGGCTGGAGGTTTACGGCTGGAGCCTCCCACACCGATTCCCGGCACCCTTTGTGCCCTGGAGGAAGCCGCTGGGTCTGGTGGGCGCGAGCTTCTCTTCCAGGTGCTGTCCTGATACTGTTGGATGTATGTATGCAGAGATCACTTCGAAGTTGCTTGTTCATTCGCCCGATGCCTTAAATCTCAAACTCTCGGTTTGAAAAAACTTTAGCTTTTCGACCTAAACCCAGTTGGAAGGCACGAAGTTTCATTATGCCCACGCTTTGAGGTGGGACCGCAGAATCGATGGATCGTGGAAGCCTATGGCCAAAATGCCACATGGCACTTTCCATGTCTCGATGCATCTGTTTCTGAGATCGTCCTGGGTGTGAAAGCTGGAGGGGAAGCTTCGAGTAGGTTATCCGCTAGCTTGGCGCGACCCAGGTGAGGCGGCCTTATGGGTCTTCAATCTCGCAGGTCCTTTTTCAGCTAGGCCGGTTGTGCAGCCCAAGCCCTGAATTTGCAGCAGCTCAGAAGGCCATGCGTAATAAAGTTAGTAGCATCATGGGCTGGATTGCTCTTGGGTCGTTTCAGGCATCATTCCTGGAGAGACCGACTATCGAATCTATCGCGACTTCGGAGGTATTCCAGGACCTCTCTGTAGACGAGCGAATGCTGCAGTCTGCTTGGATTTCTTCAGCCATCGCTGGACTGGAAGCAGTTTGCCATGTTCTGCAGGAGCTGACTTCGCTGTCTTGACATATGGCTGGATTTATCACACCTGGCGTGACAACCTCGAACACCTCGACTTTCGTTCCGTTCAGAGGCATCTTTTCTGAATGCTGCCGTGCCAGGCTAGCATGGTTTGTAGGCGACTTGCTGCAGATGCGCTCAGGTATGGAGACACCATCAACGAATTTGCACAGGGCCTGGCTAAGAAGCTCGGCGATGGCCGTCCTACAGGCGGGTGCATGTTGTGTTATCAGCAGCAGTTCGGCTTTCACACAAGGTCAGGTGGAGGCGGGATGAATTCAAAAAAACGAATCAGCATTGCAGTTGCTGTTCCCGCGGCGAAGTGCAAAGTGCAACATGACATCTGCGACTCTGCGACAGCTCCGTATGTGTGTATGCATGTACAATATGTATATCAGTGACACTGCAGATGGACGATAGTTGGAAGACATGGCCATAAACAGCCGGTGAGAAGACCGCTCGTAGACTAAGACTCCCCGACAGGAAGTGACGCATCAGATTCGGCGGTGTTCTTCGACATTGGCGGTGTCTTCTTCGTTGAATATTCAGCAGATTTGGCTAGGACAGGCCACCCTAAGGCCACAACACGACAGACCTAGATCTCTGAACTAAAGAAAACGGTGAAGTTGAAGGTCGGTAAGCTGTGTGCGCGGATGGTCTGGACAAGAGTCCGACGAAAGGCCTGTCAAGTACAGGGCCCTACTGCAAGTCTGCAAGATTGCAGGAAGATGCACGTGGCTGTCGCAGTCATTGTGCTCTCAAGCTTGCCACTGGCCTGATGTGAAGGATGATGTGTTTAAGCAGACAGCAAGTTCGCCCAAGCAGTTAGCACTTGGCGCACTGCACACCCTGTCTTTTCCTTAGTAGTCATGCTGCGGGTCAGTATGGCCCCATCATGTCGTCTAATATGTGTGAGGCTGCAGCAGAGTTCCTTCTCTTCGAGTTCAAAATGCTTCTGAGGCTGCTCAGAAGGGGCACGGCTTATGCGGCCGACATCCTCAAAGCTGCGATGATGCTCAGATAAGAAGAGGCACTGCAAAGGGCCAGGACTAGAATAGCGTGCGGCCCATGGTCAAAATACTGGTGTTTCCCAATGGACGCCGAAACACACACTCGCCGACATGCACCAGTAACCAGAATGTAAATTACCTCGTGCAACTACCTCCTAGTCTCGAGTTGCAAAGCTCGATGTGCACGGCCATCAGGCCCTGACGGAGGAGTCTTTTCCCAAGCCTGCAGAGGAATCATGTAGCAGCTTCTATGTCATCGGCTGTATGAGGAAACTGGCAGACGGCATGTGCGACGGAGCAGCCACATAGCAAGAGCTCTCAAGCGCAATGAGCGGTCGCAAGTCCCGTGGAGCAAACATATGCCCCCTGCACTCAGGAAGCTTTTTCTGGCTTGTCTGTCATCGCTGCTTGCGGCTGCTGCTACTGGCGGCCTAGCAGGGCGGCTCAGAGCTGTGCGGAATGGGGACAGTTTTACAGTTCAGTCCAGTGTTTGGGGCCATGAAGCTATCATCGAAGTTGTCGAGATTTTTGTCGAGTTTCCGGACCGTGGCTCAAGAAACAGGCTTTTTCATTTCAAGCTTCTTTCTGTGGCTCTACAGGCTACATGCTGAAGGGTCTGTGAGCGCCAAGCGACCAGCTCTAAACGGATCGAGGAAGCAACACGGGACAGCAACAGGCAGAAGTAAATCGGTACCAGAAATCGTATCCGACGATTCCCACCTTTCCGCAGGTGAACACGTTTGACACTTTATACTTGTATCGTGATCATTCAAGAAGCCTTTAGGACTGTTGTCTTAGTTGGTATCTTCTTATTGCTTTTTCTCCTCTCCTCCGAGAAAAAGCGGAACAGTTTGAACAGTTTGAACATGCTGGCTGGATGGGTGGAGCGCGGCTCGGGAGCTGGGGGGTCCGCCAGTTTGGAAGGGTGGACCGCGTTTCGAGATGGAAGTAAATGAGAGAATGCTTCCTGCATGCTTTGGTACGGCCTTCATCATAGCAAGTTGGCATAAGAAATGCTGAAGTACTACTCAGGTACTACATGTAAAGGAGTACTTGTGAGCCCAGCCCCAAGCTTTCTTCTGCGAAGACGGAACACAGGTCGCGCTCACGCCGGCGGCGCTCGCCGGCTCCGGGCATCCTGAACTCGCGCCGCTGCGCCCCGGCTGTTTACTTTAATTGTAACGCTACGCCGCCCGCCTCGGCCTGGCCCAGTGCAGCCCCGTGAGCATGTGCATGGTTGCGAGAAGCTCTGCAGCTGCGCAGGGTCACAGAGGCAATTTTGGCCAGGACGCAATAGGACGCATGTAGCCGCCTCATGCCTCAACGCCAAATGCTAGACCCTAGACCCGAGGCCCTAGACCCTAAACCCTAAATCCTAAACCCTACACCCTACACCCTAGACCCTAAACCCTAAACCGCATGCTCAAGCGACGTGCTGCGCACCAGGTTTCACACGCACCGTGACCACGCAGAAATGAGTGGCGCAGAGATCTTGGGGTGCAACCCTGCACCAGGGATGGGCACGGGTGGGTGCGGGGGGTGGAGGGGAGGGGGGGCCAAAAGAGGGGGGGGCGGGGGGGGGCCTGCAAAAGGGGGGGGGACGGGCGGGGGGGGGGGGCAACGGTCCTGTTGCGCCGTCCGCACCGCCACCCCCGTTTGCCTCGGGGGTACCCATTGCAGGAAAAAAACGCCGAAAAAAGGGGTGCAAACTGGGTCTTGTGCTGTTGGGGAGAAGATTAGAGGTGGGGAGCCTGCTTTGTGCCACCCAAACACCTACGGCCCGAGGCCTCGGCGGATTTGTTGGGCGTGTGTTGGGTTGAAAGGGGTGGAAGAGGTAGAGAGGGGACGGGTAGGTGAGAGCTTCGTGATTTAGGGCGGTGAGGATGTTTCAGGATGTGTGGGGATGTTGAGGATCTGCAGTTAGGAAAGTTTAGAGGTGAGGGCGGCTTTTGTGATGTTTTTCTCGAGCAAGGTGATGAGGGTTTCTGTCTAGGGCGGGGTATTAGGTAGGAGTGTAGGATGTAGGAAAAGGGCTCGAAGTTCACTGAACCCTTCGTGCACCACAAATCGCGCGAGTTTGGAAGGGTGAAGCCCAAGCGGCTGACAAGGCCCTCGTCCCTACGGCCCTTAAACCATTGAACCAAATTGTGGGAAATACGTCGCTCCAGGCTCTTTGTGCCACCTGCGCTGGCAGCCTTCCTAGGCTGAACTTAGGGTTTAAGGGTTTAAGGTTTGTAGGGCTTGGGATATGCAGAAATCTGCGGTTGAGAAGACGCCCTCCAGTCTGGCCAGGCTGCATTAAGCTACTGGGTCGAGATGAGCCCATCATTGCAGAAGGCCCGGCCTCAGGGTTTGCCAGAAGGCAGCGACCTTGAGAAAAGGAAACGGATTCCTTCCACGTTTTGAGGATCTTGGGTGATTTCCTGGGTTCAATCTGCCATTCACGCCCCGCTGCATCCGATGGTGTACAGGAGTTGCAAGAGTTAAAAGAAAACAAGAGTTCACAAGAGTTCACAAGCTAAGAGTTCGCAAGAGTTCACAAGAGTTCGCACGAGTTCACAACAGTTCACAGGAGTTCACAAGAATCACAACAATGGCGTTCTTCAACTCGCACCGGCCTTGCAGGGTCCATCGCGTTGGGTGCACTGCTCTGCTTTGGCCTCTCGCTGAGCTCAGTTTCTGTGCTGGCATCCTATCCGACGCTTGGCTGGTGCCAGAAGCATACCCTGAAGCCTCGGTAAGGGCAAACAGATGACGGGGAGGATGCTTGCTGTCATCAGGTTTGGCTTGGCCCGCTTCGTCAGGATAGAAGTCCAATCGTCAAGAGAGTCCCTGAAACTGGAGTGCACTACTAAGATGTGAAAAAGCATGAACACACCCACGCACCCACGCACCCACGCACCCGCGCACCCACGCACCCACGCCCCACACCCCCCACGCCCCCACGCCCCCCACGCCTCCCACGCCCCCCACGCCCCCACGCCCCCACGCCCCCACGCCCACGCCCCCACCCCACGCCCCCACGCCCCCACGCCCCCACGCCACCCCCACGCCCCCACGCCCTCCCCCGCCACGCCCCCACCACGCCCCCCATGCCCCCATGCCCCCACGCCCCCACGCCCCCACCCTGCCCACCCACCTACCCACTCACCACCTACACGCCATCACACGCCCACACACCCTTACACCTGCCACACTCCCCCGCACCCCCGCACCTCACCCACATGCACGCGCGCACGCCCGTGCGCACACGCGCACGAGAACATGCACGCGCTTGCGTAAGCATTGAGGCAGTGTATGAAATTCTCGGGGAGGTTCTTGTTTTGGTCGGCGCTGCCCGCGCTGGCCGCTTTCTGCCCTCGGCCGCTGCGCTCACTCTCGGTTCCGGCAGCTTTCGTGGCCTGGTGACGCACGGTTTGTCCGTTTTGTGATGGCTTCTCAGAGCATCTTCGACTGTTGTCGGCTCACTTGCAGTGGGCGCCTTGAGGGCTTGCGGACTGAGGTTTTTCGTGCAAGGCTAACGAAGGGCAGAGGGTGGAAGGAGGCGGAGGGCGGTGCACGATAAAAAAGGCTGCCAGTTTCGAGACATCGAGGTTTTGCCATGGCTGCTTCACCTGCAGTTCCTGGTGTTAGCCTTGGACCTTCTGTGCCCCCTCACCTTCAGACGCTGTGCTGCAAGGGGGCTTCTTGAGACCGGCAATCGGTAAATCCGGATGTGCCCGGCGAGACCCGGATTGTGGAGGGAAAGGGCCTGGTGCTGTAGAATGTTAGCTCTGCGCATTCCTGCGCTTCAGATCTTGTCAGCATTGCAAGGAAGTGGCACCACCATTCCGGGTGATGTCGTGGTCGCGGCCGTCTATGGGTTAATGACTGGGCTGTTCCTGTCGCTGTCGGCGCGCTTCATCCTGCGCCTGCAGCTGAACATGCCACCAAATCCCCACTTCAGGGTCTGACATGAGGGCCTGTCAGGGTGAATTTTCGAGTGCAGATAAGATTGACGTGTGCCAAGGCCGGTTCCTCACTGGGCCACCAAGATGCTATGCCTGATTACCTTCGTGATGGCGTTCGGTCTAGCGCCCCTCGGCATTGGTGTGACACAGTGACGGCCGTGAATCGTCTTATGCACAATGACAGCAACTGAATAGCCTTGAAACGTCTGGTAGCATTCCGTGGTTCCGACACCTTTTGCTGAGGCTGTGGATCTTCCCGTACAGCTACGACCGCCCCAAGCGCATTGTCTACCAGCGCTTTCGCCATCATAATTTTGCACTCAGCCTCTAAAGCCCCGAAGCCACCAACGATCCACTGTCCTCTTATCTTTGTAGGGCTGTCCCCATTTTTTATGTGCTTGCTCCGTTTTTTTTCGGCGCAAGCTTGCTTCCAAGAATATGGGGCCCCCCCCAACGGACATTCCTTCACCCATCATGTGTCGAGCATTGTGCCCTCATGCAAACTTGCTTTAAGGAATGTCGCGCCCCCAGCTGACATTCCATCGAAACCCATGTGAACTCTTTCCAAGCCCGTACTAGCATGATGTTTGCAAGTGGCACCTCCTCTTGCTTGTTACGGCCGCCCAAGCTTGCTTGAAAGCGCATCGTTTCCTTTAGTTGTGCGAGCATTGTGTTTGCACAGGGGAGGGGGGAGGCTGCAAAGAAAGAAAGACAAACAGACAGAAACGACGGATATACGCAAGTTGTGTGCAAATCGTGGGGTCCTCCCCCCCAACCTCCCTTCCCCCGCAAGCGCCACCCTCCCCCGTCCGCCCCGCAATCCCTTCCCTTTTCGAAGTTTTTTGGCCTTAATCAGAACACTCCGATACAACAACTGAATGTGTCAAAGTCCGAGAACATACAACACACCGACTCAATCAGTGGGAATCCACATGCAAAACAAGCAAAAACATCTTGACCAATGCCCTCCACTGCTTAAGGCTGCGCAGCTTGCTTCGAAGAACATGGTGTCATGGTGAGGCGTTCGAAAGGACATGCATGCGAATCCCTTTGTCATTCGAGCATAGTGTTGGCAATGGGTGCGCCTCTTCCAAACCCATCATGCGAGCATTGTCCTTGCGAGAAAGAGAAAAGCAGGACAGGACGAAGATGCACGGGGGGGGGGGGGGGGGGGGGGGGGGGGGTTGGGGGGGGGCAGCGGGCGATTTTGAAGTGCGCACCTTTCCGCTCAACAAAAATGTCCCAATACTGTAGCATAAACTGAAGGCGTCAAAGCCACAGCACGAAAAATTGCAAACCCACGAAGAGTGCAAGGCACATACAAACACAGCAGAATAACAAGCATCAGCATTGACGATACGGATCCAAACCAACTTTTCAATTTCAGAGTTCTAGGGTTTCGGGTTTAGGGTGTAGGTCATCAAGATGCGGATCCCCAATGAGTCATCCATGCGAGGGGGTGAGATATAGTGGTTTCTGATTGCGACCATGACCATGTAGTGGAAACAATGGGTTCTCCTACGAGAGAAAAAAGCACAAGCAAAGCAAAGCAGGGAGCAAAGCAAAGCTCCACCCATTGTCTGTTGTTCCGGGCCAAGCAACATTCTGCCAAACACGGTCTATGAACATCTGAGGCACACTTCACGGTCCAAGGCAACCTGGACCGTGGAGGCCACGACTCGAAACCGAGCATGCTACTGTGTCATTCATCCTAAGGGCTGGGGTCAATAGAAGCAGAGCTTTGTTCAGTCAAGTTGCTCTGCTCTGACTTCTACAGTTCTACTGGGAAACAGTTCATGCCGCTCGTGGAGCTTCTTGATAATCCTCATGGATGAGGAAACGCAAGGACGTACACAAACACGTCTCATGGGTGTGCGCGGCCGTGAGTTGCAAAGCAAAGCCTGATGATTGCTCGCCCACATCGTGCGAGTCAGTGAGGTGATCAAGGTGAGTCATTCGTCCCATCTGTGCTTGTATGGGAACTCGTACGGTGTCTGCCTCATCTGCGTTGACTTTCCTGGGGCGCTCCGAGCGGCGCAGTTCCTCTGTTGGTCATCGGATGGCCATCGATGCCCTGTGCACGCACTGCCCTGCCATGTTAACGAGCTCCCTCCACAATTTCTTTCTCTCATGTCTCCTCGCCCTGCGCGTGGTGGGAGCAGTGTTTCCCTAGTGATGCCAAGTCCTTTGCTTGGTCAGTGTCTTGATCTGCGCTGCCCGTCATACCTGTTTTCAGGGCCACGAGTGAACTGGACGTGACTACCCTACTATTTTAGGAGTCCCGTCTTTTCGTAAGCTCCCACACAGCTTTTCATTGGCACCACCGAGGCGCATGGGATGGCCACGGCGCACTGGGAGCCGATGGAAAGTGGGATCTGGACCGCTTCCCGTCACTTCGAATCCTCCTGCTTGCAGTTGTAGCCATATGCCTTCTATGGCTGTCGCCTTAAGCCTTGAACTTGTAGACGGAGAAACTTTTGAGGTCGCTTGCATGTTGTCCATCTCAGACACTTGTTGGCTCGGGTGGCTGCCCTAAACTCTGCCCTGTGCCCAGGTTGCCCAAGACTGGAACTGCGTGGACACCGTTCAACAGTTTGCTCCGTATGGCTTGCCGAATGGCTCGCGTCCTCACGACAGCCGCGTTGGGATCCCTGGCTATTTCGGCTAGCGGTTTCGGTTAAAGCGTCTAAAGCGTTTTTCGGCAGTGAAGGGTTCAGGTCCAGGGCCCACAAGATCTGAGGCTTTATGGCCAAGTGCCCATGCCCTTCCCAATGAAGTGGATGCTGTGGGGTGGAGCCTGGGCGAAGAGATCCGCTCCGGAGATTCCTGTTCCCATTGGCGTGCCTAGTCAAAGGTTTTAAGTCTGCCAAGTGAGGGGTACGAAGGAGCCGAACTAAGGTTATCTGTGTAGACGCTCCATGTTGCCCATAAGACAGCTGTGCTACAACAGAGCGGTTACAGAGCTCGGGCTTATGTGGGCTTGCCGCTACTTGCGTCTGTGTGAGTTGCAGCTTCGTGCTTATTCAGGTGCAGCTTTCGTCCCTTCCGTGGTCGGGTGCAGGACCCGCTTATAGTTCACGTATGTTCACGTAAGCACAGAGGCTGCGCATCTTGAAGGCCCCTGAAGACCCTTGCGAGGAGGTGAGGACCTGCGAAACGTGCACATCACCGTGCGAGGTCCACCTAACATGATGCTGGTGCTCTCACCCTTGCTTCTGGGCCAGAACCTGTGTCATAGGGTGATTTTGTAGGCTCGTGGCAACTTCAACGGATGTCGGCAGTGTGTTCGTTCAAGCTGCACTTTTGCATTCCCACACCGGAATTGCGTAGAGTTCTTCTTGTAGCTTCATGCTAGTGTATGCCTTTGTTCAAGCTACATGAGCCTGAGGTCGTCCATCAAAGGATGGTCGTTCGGACGGTATGCATCCATTGCAGATGCGGCGGACTCCAAGCACGTCGCAGCTAGATTCTGATTGCCGTTCTGAATACCATGCTGAGAGCACTGCGTTTCATTTGCACATGCTCCAGGTGAACCTAGGAACCAGGAAGTGTCATTGTCCGCATTCGATCACGTGGGGTCCGTTGCAAGAGAACGCCCAGCAATGCTGTCGCGGCCTCAGGTCGATGTGGATCAGCTGTCCACGAGGATACCGCACAAGCGCATGGACTGTGACTGCCTATTCCTGCTTCTTGCCAGCAGAACCTATTTCTCGAACCCCGGAGCGCTTGAAGCAAGGAAACCGGCAGGTAAACAAGCTGCAACAGCGGCTCCCATGTAATTAAATTGGTTTTTTGTTGTCGTGGAACAGTTCATTGCGCAAACGCCTGCCATTGCTTAGTGGCAGAGCATACTCCAGTGAGAAGCAAGTGCGAAGCAAGTGAGAAGCGCGGGGTTTTGCATGTTTGGTTGCATGCTTACACGTCTCTTCAAGCCCACCCCAAGACCTTTCCTCAAAATTCTGAAAGCAATGGCCCTTTGGCCTTTGAGGCTCTTTGCCGAAGGGGGCGTGAGCCCTAGCCAGGGCCAGACCGAAGCTTTCAACTTCACGTGGCGCGGCGGCGAGCGAGAGAAGTGTTGATGGACCTTGGGTGCCCCAAAGACAGGGATTTCGGGGATTTCGGGGATTTCTTTTTCGAGCCTTCATGGGCCTTTCCAAACGATGCCCAGGTGCCGGTGATGTGTGTGTGAGAGAGAGATGCTGGAGGGTAAGGGTCCGGCCGCCGCTGGCAGCGTAGCTTCTGAACCTTAAGCCTTTCGCATCTTTGAGCTTTGGGGGGGGGGGGGGGGGGTTGGGGCGTTTTGCAGCATTTGCAGCGCAAGGGTGTTGGCACCTCCGGGCGAGCTAGACATGGACATTTGGGGCCTACACTTGGAGAAGTCCAGCCCAGAGCTGCAGCACGAGAAGGACCGGTTTGCGCGCTCTGAGATGATGCTCTGCTGATGCCACATTGACATGTACGTGTGGGCGTGCAGGTTTGGACCTTGTGAGTGAGTGCACTTCCGGGTTCAACTCCTTATTCACCGACCCATTGGATCTTGCTACATGGTGCTGCGAAAGTCTCAACGGTGGAACGATGGCTGGGCTTAAGCCTCATCGTCGTGTCAACAAGAAAGACCCAGGTGGATGAAATGCAGCCTTGCCATGATGTAAACAACCCTGATGTGACGGTCGATCGTTGAGGGGAAGGTGTGCTCATTCCTCCTATGTTGTGGCAAGTGCCAGGCTGCTACACACGTTGGGAGTATGTGCTCCACCGGTTGCTTTCCTGGATGTGTGGTGATGCTGCTCTTGATGTAGCAGTGGCAGTCTTTGTGAGTGTCAGGATCTCTTCGAGTGGGACCGAGAATGTGAGAAGCGGTGGGTTGTAGCAGTGTAGCTGGCAATGCAGGAATGCTGAACAGGCCCAAGGTGCCACCGTACGGGTCCCACTGCTGTGAGAGGAGCGGCTGCCGAGCTGGGCGAACTTCTACGGCTGGACGGCGGAGTTGCAGGCGCTGCCGTCCTCAACAGCTTACGTTGTGACAAACCGCATACCACGCCTGTCCCCTCTAGTGTGCATAAAGCGTAAGCAGCCCGCAGCAGCCCTGAGCATCTTCATCTGGCATGGTCCCCCCGGCTGCATGCCATGCCCTTGCCCGAATCAAGATCTGCAGTCGGCCTGACAGGTTCACCGGCAGCTTGGCAAAGATGCTCTTGCGTTGCGAGTTGTTCTCAAGTAGAGCATGGCAAAGACGGCAAAGTTCACACGCCAGGAAATCAGCGAGCAGTGTTGTAGCAGCTTGCGGTCGGTCAGAAAGCGCACAGGCTACGTACTGTAGTATGCACCGTGCCGAGGATGATGCTGTGAGCATTGCTGGACCCAGAAGCAGCAAGAAAAAAAAAATTGCTGGCGTGCAGGGTCCAGAAGGTGTCAGGATATGGATTGCCAAGCTCCTGCACCTTGGTCCTTGCTTGGGCGCTGCTTCAGGTGCTTGCCGAGAGTTCACAGGGATGACGCCGAAGCCCCATTGAGGGAGGAAGCGACAGGAAGCAGTGCGACTGCTGAGCTGCTGCGACGTAGAGCTGATACTGTGGACAGGTCTGTACAGTACTATGGCAGAATCTTTTGCAACTGTGCACAGCGAAACTGGCTCCACTTCACCCTTCCAAGGTATGTGGTGGTCACCAGCGAGCCTGGAGTGCTGTATGACATGATGGACAATCCACTGCGGAAGCCTCGGTGTTTCATTCAAGATGCTAAGATGGGTGAGTGATGTGCTGTGGTGATGTGGGCCCCAGTACCCTAGGCCGGTGCTGGACTCCAACACGACTGGGCCAGGTGGTTGGAGGTCGGCTGAGTCCTGCCGTGGCCCGTTTCCTTGGCAAGCTTTTCCTTGGCAGGTTTGAGGTGGACGAGAATGTTACCAGAGCTCCCGAGGCACTGATTGGGGGCCAAGGTGTGACAATTGTGACAACTGTTGCTCAACTCCATTTTCTCCCTGTTTTTAACTTGTGCTTCTTCCACGAGACCCTCGCAAGAAGTCGGGCCTTCGATGCTGACTCTCTGGCAGCTCCGCTAGCCTTGTTTGCGCTGTTCCAGATCCTGCGGTCGACCCACGCGATCACGATCAATGCAACAGCTGCAGCCTCTCGGCAGGTTTAGGGTTGACAGATGTTTGTGGGATTTGCTGCGGCAGATTGAGAGCTCGAGCTGTTCTGATGCAGCGGAAGAATGGGTCTGTAGGTAGGAGCCCGGGAAGCTTTGCGGAATGTGCCTGTTGGCAAATCGAGGAAACTCTGGTCACTGGCTATTTGTACTTCACCCAGAGGGTCTATCAGAATGGCTCTGCCGGGCTCTCAGAAGGGTTCATTTAAGTATGCTCCATCCGCCTTCGCTCCACGTGGGCCAGTAGAATCTAGTTCTAAGGGCTTGACTACTACTTCTGCTGTGCGTTGGATTGGTTGTGAACCCTGTCTTGTGGCATCCGCACTGCCTTGGCCCTGACTGCTTGTGCTGAGCTCCCTGGCACAATGCTGATGCGGCAAGATCTCCAAGTCTGGGCTCCTTGGCTGCACAAAGGAGGCACAGGAGGCGCAAGGTTTCACGGCACTTCTTGCTGACGCCAGGACTGTGGAACCGGCTTCGACTGCTCCAATATGCAGGCTGAGTGAGTGCCTGGTTGCCTTGCAGAACGTTAGATATGCCACGCTTTAACCATGCTATGGCTATGGCTATGGGTTCTTTTGCCTCTACATGCTGCTGCAAGTTCGATTACGCAGACAAAAGCTTAATGTGACAGCGCGTCCGTGCAGCCCCTGAACAACAGCGACACGGCCGTGACCGTCTCGACGGAGCCCTGGCTCTGGCCTTAAATCGAAGACCGCTTTCTGCACAGGTGCGTGTCCGGTTCCTCTCGTTAGGCTATTCGGCTGTCGTTCGGTGCGCATGCTGCATGCTCAGAAAATGCCGAGGGATGCCACCAGCTTCGACTTGCTTCCGGGCCTTGTGGAGTTCCGCATTCAGCTGCCTGACGAACTGCCCCGTAGGCTGAAGGCAGAGGGAGGGGGGTCGCGCAGTCGGTCAATGTCGGTCAGTAGACGGGGTTTGCGGCTGCGGAGGTCATCGTGCCCCCGTATAGCTTCATGGGTGCAGACACCCGACCAGGCTCCGGCTGGCCGAGCGTTCAGCCGTTTGGGCATTTCGGTGCTTAAGGTCCATTGCAGGTCTGTGAAAAAAAATGCGTGTACCGTAGGCCCTGTAGGACTGTAGGCCCTGGAATTAGGCCCTGTCGGCCTTGTCGGCTCAGTTCTCCCCAGGCAGCTTAGCAGGGCCGCTGGTCCAATATGAGCTGCAAGTCGACACTGGCGAGGACCCAAATGTCGAGCTCGCAAGGTGGGATCGGGTTTGACGCACAACTCGGTAACCCCATATCCTCACTTGATTCAAGAGATCGCCTCCTTTCTGGATCGAGGCCCAGGGTGCTCCCGGGCGGCGCCTTCCCGCAACCAGGGGCGCAGCCTCCCGGCCCAAGCAACAAACATCAATGAGCCCCATGTGGTATCCAGCTCGTCCCAGTGCACTTTTGCCGCGGTGGCTGTTTGGCGCGCAGTGTCGAGAGATGGGGAGAGTCATGCCCAGGTATGTGGCCGCCGCCACGACGATCACATTCTACTTCGACGAGGAGGCATTGCACGAAGAACAGGATGAGATGCGGCCACTGTGGTGAGCCATCGTGAGGCAATAGAGGTCCTAGCGGTCACCTTAACCTTAGCAACCCGCGAGCTTCGACTCTCCGACTTCCTCCGTCTTGGGTAAATCGCGGATTCCAGACACTTCTTGCGTCGCTTCCTCTTACTGTACCTAGTGCCAACAAAGTGCCGCAGGTCGTTGCCGGCGTGGGCAGTCTCCTTTTCTGCGACGCATCAGAACCGGCGCGCTTTGAAGAGGTTCGATTTTGAAGGGAACGGCCGCCATCTGAATGCCGTAGATCTTCATGGTCTTCAGCTCATGGGTTGATGTTTGGTGAGCAGCTGTCACCCAGCAACGCAATGCACAACCTCTTTGCACGACACGAGACTCTGGACCCGAAGCCAACGCATCGATAGCCTAATCCCAGATCAACAACTGCGAGGACCCCGAGCTTTGTTCCCTGGCCACTTTTGGTGACGGGTCTGCCGCCTCCTTGGACGTCCATCACTTTGCCAAGGTGCAGCGCAGGTCGGGTGATCTCCCTCTCGCTCTCTCGCTCTCTCGCTCTCTCGCTCTCTCGCTGTCTCGCTCTCTCGCTCTCTTGCTCTCTCTGTCTCTCGCTCTCTCTCCCTCTCTGTCTGTCTCCCGCTCTCCCTCTCTCTCTCTCTCTTTCTGTCTCTGTTTTGGAGAAGGGAGGGAGAGCAAGATGAGGGGACGGTGGCAGGGTGGTCACCTGGCGGCTTCCGCAGGCCCATCGCAGCAGACAGCATTTTTCTGGCTAACAGCTGCGCCTCAAGTTTTCTGATGCCTACTCCGTGTGCAAGACTGTATTGTCATTGCTGGCAATGGTAGGCACGTTGCACTTCACAATCCTTCGGCCATCCCTTGCAGGTCCTTGCCTACGGCCAGAGAATTCGCCTTGTCATGCCAGCTGCTGGCCCATGATTATCTCTAAGCCTTATCAGGTCTGTGGCGTTCACAGGACACAAAAGATTCTATCTAGAGAGTGCCAAACACATCTCTGCAATTGCTGCAGTCCAAGGAGGGTCTCTTCGTTGCGGCCCGTCGGCCACTCGCTGCAGCAGCCTATCATGGCGGCAGCGCCTCGCACGAAACAGGAGTATAACGGTAACCAAAAATGCGCAGATAGATGCTGTTGCCACGAGGACCGTAGTGCAGGTTTCAAGAAGTGTCCTTGTCCCGCTGGTGCAGGCTTTTCCATCCGTGAGGGTGACATCATCCCTCCAGCGGCACAGCCGCAAATATTGGGTCTTTCAGTCGCTCAAGGTCAAGGTTCTCGAAACACGTATCGCATGTGAATATTGTGAATGGTTTGCAATCTCTCCTGGTCTCACCTCAGACTGATACATTCAGGTAGTGCTTGAAGTTTAGTGATGGCCCTTCGCTCCTACTGCTCGCTCTTCCCTCTATCTAAACAGATGGTACCTTTCCCCCCCCCACCCGCGCAAGAATCTATGTTTGGGTTGTTTTCTGGGAGGGGTTTATCCTGTGTCTGATGGGACGTGGGTCAACAATCTTCTATATTTACAATTTTGAAAAAGCAACTGATGGCTTCAAACCAAGATGCGCAGCATTCTTGTTTTTTGGTCGTGTTCCTGGGGGCCTAGGTCAAAGCGATTTGAACTGATAGCCTCAGCAGTCAATGTTTGAGAATCAAGAGACTGGGGCATGTAGTCTTCATTGAAAAGTGCAAAAGCTATCCCAGCCCTGAGGAGCCAAGAGCCAAAATGCCACTCTTGGGTGTTGAGTTATCTTGCTCCGAGGCTTTGAGTGAGGAGCATCAGCCGCCCCAGCCCACGCACATCATCAGCATCAGCCGCGCTGCCCTTCGCCCTTCGCCCCGGGCTGGCGCACATCATGAGCATCAGCCGCGCTGCCCTTTGCCCTTCAGCCCCGAGCCGGTGTGCATCATGAGCATCAGCCGCGCTGCCCTTCGCCCTTCGCCCCAGGCCGGCGCACATCATGAGCATCAGCCGCGCTGCCCTTTGCCCTTCAACCCCCAGCCCGCGCCCATCATGAGCATCAGCCGTGCTGCCCTGTGCCCTTCAGCCGCGAACCATCACGCCAGACGCGCTGCCCGTTCCCTTCTGACCCGAGCCCGCGCGCATCATGAGCATCAGCGCAGCCCTTTGCCCTTCAGCCTCAAGCCGGCGCGCATCGTGAGCATCAGCCGCGCTGCCCTTGGCGCTTCAGCCCCGAGCCGGCGCGCATTATGAGCATCAGCCGCGCTGCCCTTCTCCCTTCAGCCCCGAGCCGATGCGCATCATGAGCATCAGCCGTGTTGCCCTTTGCCCTTCAGCCCCGAGCCGGCGCGCATCATGAGCATCAGCCGCGCTGCAGTTTTTGCCCTTCAGCCCCGAGCCGGCGAGCATCATGAGCATCAGCCGCGCTGCCCTTCACCCTTCAGCCCCGAGCCGATGCGCATCATGAGCATCAGCGGTGCTGCCCTTTGCCCTTCAGCCCCGAGCCGGCGCGCATCATGAGCATCAGCCGCGCTGCAGTTTTTGCCTTTCAGCCCCGAGCCGGCGAGCATCATGAGCATCAGCCGCGCTGCCCTTCGCCCTTCAGCCCCGAACCAGCGCGCCGCGCTGCCCTTTGCGCTTCGGCCCGAGCCAGCGCGCATCATGAGCATCAGCCGCGCTGCCCTTGGCCCTTCAGCCCCGAGCCGGCGCGGATCATGAGCATCAGCCGCGCTGCCCTTCGCCCTTCAGCCCCGAAGCAGCGCGCCAGCCGCGCTGCCCTTTGCCCTTCGGCCCGAGCCAGCGCGCATCATGAGCATCAGCCGCGCTGCCCTTTGCGAGCCGGAGCGCATCATGAGCATCAGCCGCGCTGCCCTTCGCCCTTCAGCGCTACCCTTTGCCCTTCAGCCCCGAGCGGGCGCGCATCATGAGCATCAGCCGCGCTGCCCTTCTCCCTTCAGCCCCGAGCCGATGCGCATCATGAGCATCAGCGGTGCTGCCCTTTGCCCTTCAGCCCCGAGCCGGCGCACATCATGAGCATCAGTCGCGCTGCAATTTTTGCCCTTCAGCCCCGAGCCGGCGAGCGTCATGAGCATCAGCCGCGCTGCCCTTCGCCCTTCAGCCCCGAACCAGTGCGCCAGCCGCGCTGCCCTTCACCCTTCGGCCCGAGCCAGCGCGCATCATGAGCATCAGCCGCGCAGCCCTTTGCCCTTCAGCCCCGAGCCGGCGCGCATCATGAGCATCAGCCGCGCTGCCCTTCGCCCTTCAGCCCCGAACCAGCGCGCCAGCCGCGCTGCCCTCTGCCGTTCGGCCCGAATCAGCCGCGCTGCCCTTTGTCCTTCAGCCCCGAGCCGGCGCGCATCATGAGCATCAGCCGCGCTGCCCTTCGCCCTTCAGCCCCGAACCAGCGCGCCAGCCGCGCTGCCCTCTGCCCTTCGGCCCGAGCCAGCGCGCATCATGAGCATCAGCCGCGCTGCCCTTTGCGAGCCGGCGCGCATCATTAGCATCAACCGCGCTGCCCTTCGCCCTTCAGCCCCGAGCCGGCGCGCATCATGAGCATCAGCCGCGCTGCCCTTCGCCCTTCAGCCCCGAACCAGCGTCTGAGCCAGCGCACATCATGAGTATCAGCCGCGCTACCCTTTGCCCTTCAGCCCCGAGCGGGCGCGCATCATGAGCATCAGCCGCGCTGCCCTTTGCCCTTCATCCCCAACCCGGCGCGCATCATGAGCATCAGCCGCACTGCCCTTCGCCCTTCAGCCCCGAGGCGGCGCGCATCATGAGCATCAGCCGCGCTGCCCTTCGCCCTTCAGCCCCGAACCAGCGCGCCAGCCGCGCTGCCCTTTGCCCTTCGGCCCGAGCCAGCGCGCATCATGAGCATCAGCCGCGCTGCCCTTTGCCCTTCAGCCCCGAGGCGGCGCGCATCATGAGCATCAGCCGCGCTGCCCTTCGCCCTTCAGCCCCGAACCAGCGCGCCAGCCGCGCTGCCCTCTGCCCTTCGGCCCGAGCCAGCGCGCATCATGAGCATCAGCCGCGCTGCCCTTTGCGAGCCGGCGCGCATCATTAGCATCAACCGCGCTGCCCTTCGCCCTTCAGCCCCGAGCCGGCGCGCATCATGAGCATCAGCCGCGCTGCCCTTCGCCCTTCAGCCCCGAACCAGCGCCCGAGCCAGCGCACATCATGAGTATCAGCCGCGCTACCCTTTGCCCTTCAGCCCCGAGCGGGCGCGCATCATGAGCATCAGCCGCGCTGCCCTTTGCCCTTCATCCCCGAGCCGGCGCGCATCATGAGCATCAGCCGCGCTGCCCTTCGCCCTTCAGCCCCGAACCAGCGTGCCAGCCGCGCTGCCCTTTGCCCTTCGGCCCGAGCCAGCGCGCATCATGAGCATCAGCCGCGCTGCCCTGTGCCCTTCAGCCCGAGGCGGCGCGCATCATGAGCATCAGCCGCGCTGCCCTTCGCCCTTCAGCCCCGAACCAGCGCGCCAGCCGCGCTGGCCTTTGCCCTTTGGCCCGAGCCAGCGCGCATCATGAGCATCAGCCGCGCTGCCCTTTGCCCTTCAGCCCCCGAGGCGGCGCGCATCATGAGCATCAGCCGCGCTGCCCTTTGCCCTTCAGCCCCGAACCAGCGTTCACCGTGAGCGTCAGCTGCGAGCTTGTTCAGGAGCTCGGAACTGGCTTGTGAAGTTTAACGCTGGGGGAAAGGGGGAGTGGGGGGTTAGGGGGAGTGGGGGGTGGGGGGGGGAGGGGGTGGACACTTTAAACGGAGCCCAGCTGTTTGTGCCTGAGAGTCAACCTTTAAGACAAGTCTCCTCGTATCCGAAGTAAGCCAGTTGTTAACGGACAAACGCACATAAATCCTGTAGGTTTGCACTGCAACGGCGCGTTTTTGGCAAGCCACCGGGAATGAAGGGCAGCTCCTGGGACCCTCAGCAAGCCCGAAAATGTGTGCAAGTCTGGACCATTGCGATGGAATTGAAAGGGAATCGCGATGTAAAGTCAGGGAATGCTCGCATTCATCTACGTGACGCTCTCATGTGCATGCTACTTTTTCAGAGTAAGGGATGATAGCCAGGGGGGGCCTCGATTGTAGGTTTACATGGCGTTATGAAGATTCCTGAGTTGTTTGCTTTTTCTAGCCTATCCCTCGTGACTGGTTGTTGAAACATAGTTAAAAACACTACATATACACGTGCTGAAAACGCTGGTGTCCGCAGCATATCTGGCCGTGTGACCCATGTTGGCTCTTTGCCTAAATTCCAGCGTCTACTTGGGGATAGTCTTGGGGATTGCTGTGTCCCGATGTGTATTTCCGCCTCCTGTAGGCTGTGTGAAGTTGTTTGCGTGTGAATTTATCGGCTTCACATGCACAGGTGTAAATTGATGGAATGTTAACGGGAATTGCCATATAAAGCTACAGGATGTATGGCGTTCCTACAGTATCAGTTTACAGAACAAAAGTTGAAAGTATAAGCGCATAAATAAATGACATAAATATAAAGAAGCATAAATACATAAATGAATATACTCGTATTTATATACACTGCAAGCGCCCTGAGCGTCCTAAGCGCCTTCCTTTGCTTCATATGGTGCGCTTTAGTTCTGTGGAATCCTGGAAGCTTGGAAGAGGCATCATGCAAATAGTTCGCTTTGTCGGAGGGACGTGGATCAGAAGATGTTGTAAGTGATGGAGGAAATCCTCCACAGCATTGGTGGGGGGGGGGGGGGGGGGGGGTTGTAGGATTTGCATTGGAGCCTCCATACTACGAACCCGCAGTTTTTTCTGGTATGCGCAAAGTTCTCAAGGGTGTGTCATGCACGTGATAGGCAGTGAAGGCCATCTGCGCTTCTAGTGAAGGGCGAGTGGGGAGTTTTTACACAAAGCTGTTCAAGCATGTGTTTAAGCAGCTCACTCACAGGATGGGCTGTTGAGATGCGATGTGGAGGGGCATGGGATTTGTGCGAGAACCTCCGCAGAAAATGGTCGTTTCATGTATTTGTTTTTGCATACATCTCACAAATTCCATAGGATGTGTGGTAGGATTACTGGGCGAAGTTCGTCACAAAAAATGGAAGGCTTCTTCTGCTTTATGTGGTCAAGACCGGAAGCAGCCCAATTTGAGGGGGAAATGCTTCTGTATACACAATGTGCAGATTCGTCCTTGCTTCAGGTGGTGCTTGCCGTGCAGGGCACAGAGGCTTGCCTGTGCTTGAGGACGTCTGACATCCTGGTCCAAACTCTCTTCCTCTAAACTTTCTTGGGGGTTTCCAAGGAAGAGCCGCGCGGCACCGTGACTTTGATCTTCTCAGAAGCTGTCATGTTCGAGGGCAACATTGGCAATCGAGGACCGCCTGCGACATCCAGAAGGTTCTCTAAGAGTCATTGACCGCTGCTTATTGGCCAAAATTGGCCTCGGATTGAGATGGAGGCTTCTCCCTTTTCTCCCTTTCAAAAAGCCCTCGCCTTGCCCTGTGACCCCGAAGAAGCCCCGAAGGAATGTTGGAGCTGGTCGACGCCGACTCCCAGGCCTTGGGTCCATGCCATGGGGTATAAAAAGGGAAGTTCTCGGGTAAGGAAGCCTAGGCCCGAGGTTGCTGGCGCCACTGCGAGTCACAGGCGAAGCTCCACTTTGAAGCCATGGTGGAGGGCAACCTGGTCATCATCTATGGCCCCTTCCAGCCAGGCCTTATAAGCTTTGTCAGTTGAAGTTGCTCTGCGCTTCCAAGTATGTGAGGGACGCCATCTTAAGTTACGGTTGAAGGATGTCTTCGCGGCAGTGCGGCAGGCCACAGGTACTCATTGCGGTCTTCTGCTTCGGCTCTTCTGGATCTTGCCGGCAATCGAGCAGCTCTGCTCGGAACAGGTTGCGCTTGCCGTCACGCCAACTTTTCTCTCACGCAGCATTACGCAGTCTGTGCCTTGCTGTGTTCTTTGCTGCTGACCCCCGACGAAATTTGGAACACTGGACTGCCTGAACACATAAGTTCACATGGGCAAAACACGGAGAGATGACTAATCCGCCATGTCCTCACCACTGGCCATTTGAGCGCCGGAACGTGTACTTGTAGACATGTCTCGGCCCGTCTCGGCTTGGAATTAGAACGCTGTCTTGTGAGATCTGAGGCCCTCAACATGCCACTGCATCCTGAGATCTTTGAGATTAGCGATGACACCGAAGGCCGGCTGCCTGTTTTTGCCAAGCAGTGAATGAGCAGACCTTTGATTCAGGCTATTGGGGGCCAGTTTAGGATTTTAAGTTCCACTCTTGGCGTAGGTGCTTCCCCCAACATTGCTCGTGAAAAACAGTGACATGATGTGAGGTCCCGTGGCCGAGCTACCCATGCACAGGGAGATGCAGATGCACGACGTTTTCTACATTCGGCCCCTCGGTCAGTCAGGATGGGGATTCAGGGGCCATGGCCAATATGGGACCCTGGCACAACTTTGGGCGTTTCGCCGCCTTTCTCCATTTTTCCGAGGTTCGATGAGGCTGTGCTGCCCGGAAATGGCTCCATCATGCTGGAGACCATACCGCCCGAGTACTGCGGCATTGGCTGTGGCAGGTTGGGCATCTGCTTGTGTTTTTTTGGCTGCGAAACTTGGCTAACAGGGGAAGTACTGAGGCGTCAGCTACATCATTTGGTGCGTATTGGTCCCCAACCCTCCACCTCCACCCCTCCACCACCCCCTAATCCGCCGATTTCCGCTGATTGGTTCTTCAGGCGCGAAGTCAGCTCGTGGTCCCTCCGGGCCCTGCGCCACGTGCACTTCGAGGAGTTTGGTGCTTTGCGGAGCCTGATCCAGGCTGGCGTTTCGGGGGTTAGGTGTTGCAGGTGTTGAGGGGTTTTGGGGGTGTTGATTGTACCTGTTTTTGGAGTTTTGGGTGGTGTTAGGCTAGGGTCGGGGTGATAGGGTATTTGATGTTGTAGAGATCTTGCTTCTTGTTTTTTTTTTTTTTTTGGGGGGGGGGGGGGGGGCGGTTGGAGGGCTTTAGGGCCTTAGCGGTTTCAGGGGATCGGGATTCAGGGTCAAGGCCCCCAAGCATCTGCAGAAGCCTGGAAAAGCCTTCAGCACCTAGACATGCCCGATGCGCAGTAACTCGAAGCGCTAAGTGCAGCGTTGAAGTCCGAACTGTTCCACTGTGGTTCAGGTGCTGCCTGAAAGGCCCTTGCTTCCAGGACTGCTCAGCTCTGGTTTAGGGTGTGGGTTTTCGGGCTTCAGAGCTTCAGGGTCCGCATTCCCATGGCAGAATGTGACTGAAGACAGTGCAAGAAGTGTAGAAACTCCCTTTCTCTCTCTCTCTCTCACAGACACACGCAGGATTCACATACGACCTCATGGTTCTGCCTGCCTTCGCTGTGGACACAGCCACTCAGGAAGCACTTAAATGGCATTTCGTTCGTTGATTACGGTAGCTGGCTCGTCTACGTGCCTGCATGCTATCGCAAGGTTGGCAACATCCAATCGGACGACGTCTCTCGAGCTTATGCAGCGAGGCTGCACCCAATGCCAGTACAGATGTAGCTGCCGTGCGCCTCCGCCGAGTTTTGTCCCAATGCAAGCTTGGTGAATAGGATTAGTTCCTCCGAATTCGACGCCGAAGTGGATGAGTTGAATGAGTTACCCTCAAATCTCGAGCTCCATGCTGCAGTCGAACTTCTCTGCCGCGTTGCGCTAGTTGGGGGTTAAGATTTCCGTTCTGATACCGAGCGAAGGTGTGAAGGTTTCTCTTGGTAGGGGTGAAAGATGGCTCAAGTACCCAACGCCTCACTGACAAATTTCCTTTGAGGTCGTGGCCCTGCATCGGGATGCTACGCCGCCACGTCTCGTGGCAGCCCTGCTAGATGGTGCCCCGGCAGCACGGGACTGACGTTTCTACATCGCACCGTTCTAGCATCTGCGGGTTAGGAACGACAATAGCGCGCCAGGCCGCGCCGCACCAACCATCTTCGACCAGGCAGTGGGCTCGGTACCGCTCAGTAGGGCTCAGCCAAAGTTTAAGCGGCTTAAGTGCAATTGTGGAAGAAACGCGAAGAACTTGCCTGAAGTCCCGCAAAGGATGCCTCAGCCACGGGCCTGGAGCTGCTCTTCAGCGAGGACCGCTGCTCTGTAAGCTCCTCTCCGCAATTGCTTACTCTGCTTACTCTGCTTACTCTGCTTACTCTGCTTCCTTGGAGTCCACTGGTCAACAAATGGCTCTGCTCGTGGCCTCGTTGCGATTGCAAGTGTCTCATGTTTCGCCAGTCGTTGGGGCCGCTCGACACATCGTCCACATCGTCCTCCCCGCTGCGTCTGGTCCCGGACAACGGTCGGGAGCCCAGCTATTGCTGGAGCAAATCAAAGCAGTGGGGCTGACAAGGTCTGCCGCATCAGTACACGGAAAAGTCAGGGTCGTGGTGTTGGGGTTTCTGGGTCTTGAATTTGCGGGAAAGCGGTTTACAGGGTTAGGGCCAGGGTGCGTATGTTGGGGGGAGGTGAGCGGGTTCTGTCTTGCGTCTGGCCGGGCTGATTCGCTGCTTTTGGCATCTTCGCCTGGAATGAAGGTGGAGATCGCTGCAGTGAAGATGGTGCCTGCATGCCGCGCAGGACTCGCAGAGCTGAAGCCAGGAAGCACGAATGCGAAAGAGAGGAGACGAAGAGAGGCCCAAAGGCCACAGGCCCTTGAGCAACTTCGAAACAGAAAACTCCTGCAAGACCGGTAGAGCTTGAACTGACAGTAGGTGCTCAGCCCAAGCAGGAACTGCTCCTTGCCTTGTGGCTTCATCCCGGCCAGCCGGCCGGTTGAAATTCCGGCTTCCGCCTTGGAAATCAGGTGCGGGCATGGCTGATTCGGTGGGTTTTTGCCGACCAGCGGTGTGTGATTGTGTTAAGTCAACCATTCTCCTCACCTCCTCGACTCCTCACCTCCTCGCCGCCTCAACTCCTCGCCTCCTCGCCTCCTCGCCCGGTATCCCGCCTGGTCTCCTGGGTCCTGGGCTTGGTCCCTGGAGAGCCCAGACCCAAGACAAAAAACCCGCCGGTCGTCCTTGTGCCGCAGAATCCACCGAGTCTCCCTGGAGTGCCCCCCCGCAGAGACAAATCCCGCCGAGCAGGTCTGGAGTACCCACCTCCAGAAAACTTGCACTGAATCCTGCCCAGTTCCTCAAGCTGCAAAGAATCCCGCCGAGTATTTTTGGAGTGTCCACCACAAGAAAAGCCTACGGAGAATCCTGTCGAGTAAACAGAGAAACCCACCCCAGCGAAGCCCGCAGGGAATCCCGCCAATCCCTCACATAGAAGCTCTCCCTGGCGTGCCCAATTGCCGCGAAACCCGCAGAGTTTTGCCCAGGATCCCTGGCGTGCCCATCCCCAAGAAGCGCCGAGTCAGAGAAACCTGCAGAGATTCCCGCAGACAGTCCCGTCGAGTGTCTTTGCAGTGCCTTAAGAGAAGCCCCCAAAGAATGCCTCCGAGTATTCCTTGAGTGCCATTCTTCAGAGAAGGTTGTGCGTTGTTGCAAAACGCGGTCTCAGCGGACTGAAGCAATCTTGAACGGCCCTGTACGTGTTTTGCCATTATATGCCATTGCTTGGCAGGGGCGCTGTCATCAGCGTCGACTTGATGCATCTGCCTGCGTTGGAGTATGGCCGCGGCTACAGGAGCGCGGAGCAACCATGCACTCCTTCAGCCCAAGCCAAGCCGCGAAGCTTCGAGTGCCCTCAGGTTTGCTGCAAGTCCTGCGATCACAGCTTCTCGAATCGTCACTGCTCAGCACTTTCTTTGCCTCTAACATTCGTCAGGCTGGAGGCGATGGCAGAACAAATTCTGGACCTCGCCGGCAGCCCGTCAGCACTCTAAATGATCACGTGCTTAGAGAATCTTAGAGATGTAGACCCTGGGTTGCTGTATTCAGCCCGGCCTGCAACAAACACATGGGTCCCAAAATAGAACCTCTCACCACGGACGCTGATTCGAAACATTGCGGCCCATGAATCTGCAAAGGCAATACTGCTCTCCCCGCAGAACCCGGTGGGCCAGCTGCGCCCCTTCGGCTACAAAGCAGAAGGACCATTGAGGAGTCAGAGTTAGGAAGTCCCTGCTTTGATTCGAATGCGAATTCACACGGCACGTGATTTGCAAGGTTGGTCTTCGCCGTAGCGAACTCCGAGGCACGCCTGCAACCACTGCAAAAACTGCTGTCACGGAAGGCTGATGGTGAGTTTGAAATGCGTGGCGATTACTACCATTACATGGACGTGATGCGATGTGATCACAGGAACATCATCCTTGAATCTTTGAGAACGCGTGCCTTATACCATTCTGTGCCGGTTGCAGATCGTTATAGGCTTGACCTTAGGACCTTCGCGGCTCATTGCACCGCACCAGGATGAGACAGCAGAGGACCCAGAGATCGTGGCGACCTGGCCATCAAACGGCGAGCTGATGGCTTGGTGCTCAGAGGCTCAGGCCGAAGGAAGTCCTTAGCAGGCTTAGTTGTCGCAGATTTTTTCAGCCGATCCAAAGGTTCTCCTTTTGTTTTTTTTGGTTTTCTCTTGTACAACAGTAAATAGTCGAGATTGCAAGGATAGATTCACCCCCCCCCCCCCCCCCCCTTATGAAGCAGAAGTGGTGGCCAGAGAATGGCATGGAAAGCCTCGCAGGTCCCGCAAATCACAGCGGTGCAGATGATGTTTGATCGGCCTATCCAGGCAAGAAGCGCGTAGACCGGATTGCAGCTACGCTAGGAAACTGTGCTGCTGGCGGTGACGCCCGGATCAGTATGCAGCGTTGGGCAGTGGGCAGTGGCTTCCCTTGGTCTGTGCATCAGGTGGGACACGGCCATTTCGTTCTCATGCCAGTGATGGACCAGGCAGGGAGCATTGGAGCACCTGCGGATAGTGGCATAGAGCATAGAGCACTGTTGTTGCGGGGTTGCCGTCTAGGAGCTCAATATCGGCGAGAATGCATCTGGAGACTTGGCAGCAGCCTGAAGTTGGCATCATCCCTGAGCCTCTCCATGTCGAAGGAAGCGGTGGGCAGCACTATACCACTGAGAACACCAGCGACGACAATGAAAGTTCCGAAGTGCCACTCGGCACCAGTCGATAAGCAGCCATTGAAGGTATTGACCCTTGTCCGTTTCTTCAAAAGGCTTTGGAGACTTTGGCACTGCCAGGGGAGAAGACAGCTCAATAGCCCAACCGGGCCCGGCACGCCCGAACTTCACTGCCGTGCCGGATGCAACTCGGCACCGCAACACTCTGCGAGCGTCAGGAGATTTCAGGGATTTCAAGGATTCAAGAGGTCATGGCAGAGAGATGGTTGCTGACTCGCTTGTAGCTTCGAGCAGGAGTCTTCTGTCTCGGCACACCCAAGGCGGTGATGATTCCTGCAAGAAGCTGCCATGTCTTTCATGCAACAGTCCCGGGCTCAAGAGAGAAGGAAGGGGAGAACTGCCCAGGGCCAGGAGCAGGGTCATCTACAATCTACATGATGGCCCCTTTGGGGGTCTCTCTTCGAGTATCTTTCTCAGACTCTACTTGTAGTTCATCTACATCAGCCTCGGTCTGCGACACAGGTGACGTGCAGTCCTCCTGCGCTTCGCCGTGGGGTGGAGCTGCTTTGATTGCACGGGCACAGTTCTTCATGTTTCTTCCGGAATGCGCAGGGCTCAAAGGCTCAAAGGCATGTGACTTGGTCTTCATAGGGAGCTTCATATGGATCGACGCCTCAAGGACGAAACCTCGTATAAATCCAAACATCGCAGGGTTGGCAGCGCTTCTTCTTTGCTGAGGTATGCTGTCGGCTACACGCGCGGAGCACTTCAGGCCAGCCTGAGCATGTGCTCTTCTTTTTTGTTCCACTTACATGTCTTCAACAGTCTCCTTCGGACCCACATTCCCGATTAAGATTATGCGCTTTCAGGACCTTTAGAGCTCCAGTTGCAAGTTGCAAGGTCCAGGGTGAATCTGTGGCAGCAGGGCCTCTGGGGCGGCTGCCTTCCTTCCACGTCATAGTCGGATGGCCCAGAAGTACAGCGACGTTTGTCTGCGAAGTCTGATGAAGTCAGGCCCTTGCTGTCTCCGAGGACCGAAACTACATGTTCCTCAGCGCCAGGGCAGTCTTCCCATCTGGCCTCCCAACGCAGCCGCAAGAGCCCGGGTCCCGGTCTTTGCAAAAACGCCTTGTTGTTGCTCGGTCCGCTCTTGCGACTGCGCCTACTTTTGAAACACCACCAACAACATCCAACAATTCTCGCCCTGCAGTTATTATAAAGACCTCAAGCCCTTCACATAGCGTGGTTAAGTTTAGGCACATGCGGTCTCGGCGACTCCACGGCCACACTGATGGCACGGACCACGTCAGCGAGGATGCTGAGGCCTGTCGGGGAGCGGAGGCGAACGAAGCTATCACGAAACCTTAAGCTAGGCTCTGCACCAAAACCCTAAAGCTGCAGAACGCCCAAACATGACCCAAGGACACAAAGCCCCGATGCCGAGGTGGCTTTTGCGCTCAGCCCGAAGCCGCACTGGTCGCGCTCCCAGGTGCATTCGTGCCCGCATGCAGGTTTCAGGTTATTTGCATTCTGCAACAAGCGCCGTGGTCATGAAGAATCTCCGCTCGCAGACGTCTCTGATACAGTTTTCTTGACCTGCCAGCGGGAACATCAAGGCAAGGCCTCCTGAGGGATAGCACTCTGCCTCTACGGTTCTTTGGCTTCGCCTGTGAACCCGGAGACTGCTCAACACGCTGTAGTCTGCTCAAAACTGGCGACTTCAATAGGTTTCAGGGTTGGGTGCTTGGGGTTGGTCTTCGGGTTTAGGACAGGTTATAGGTGCGGAGTATGTGCAATGAACCGCGATCAATGCAGCTGCCTGGAACGTCACATGCTTACGAGCTGGTAGACTGACCCAACCAGCGCACACCAAAACGGCCAGAACACTTCCCCTTCCCCTCTCGAAGATGGCTCCCTGAACAAAGGCCCCAGCTCCCAACCAAGAGTCTTGCAGCCTGAGGTACGCTGCCAAAGGTGCCACGCTGGCAATCAACTTCTCAGCACCTGTCCAGGTGCGTTCTGTTGGGGCTAAGTCGCCGCAGCTTGAGAGTTGGTACAGTTTCCTCATGTTTCCTCATGACCCCACCATAACCATGAACTTACAGTAACTACTTGAAGAGGGGTTGGTTTGTATCTGCACGATGCTATGATGCTTGACAGTTTGGAGCCGGACGGCTTCGGATCGTGGATTGCTCTCCGGGCAATGCCTCCAGGTGCAGGGATGCCTCGACAGTCACAATGCTTGCGGACGGTTGCATCGTGCTTTGAGGATCCTTGAGGATTTCATGTTCTCTTGTACTCATGTATGACCAGCACTTGGGTGCCGAGCTTTTTGTGACAGCAGGTGATGCTTGCTGTATGTTGCAGGAGTGGAAGGCTGTAGTTGCTGTCCACGTTGTTGCGGTAGCATCCTGGCATGCAGTCTTTTGGCTCCCAGCATACCCGGGAAGCCAAGAGACTCTTAGGTGGCCAGTGCGGTGACTTGGACTGAACACTTGCGCGTTGGACACAAGTGAACATGACTCCCAAGCCATGGCATAGCCTGATCAAGTCTTGGATGTTCTTGTGATAGGACGGCCAATTTCGATCCGGCTGTAGGGGCAAATGTACTGCAAGTCGAGACATCTCGAAGAGACTCCTTTTCCACATCAAACGCTCAACCCCATGCCTCGAACTCAGACCCTTCACAGAATAGACCCCGAATCCTAGACAACCCTTGTAGCCTTCATGTTTGTGCACCGAGGGCGCTGGCCATGATTTTGGGGTCTGGTGAGGCGCGCAAGACTCTGACGGAGCTGGGCCCTTAGATTTCTGGAGAGAGGGTTTGGGCAAGGTTTAAAAATGGAAGCTGACGAGGTGGCAGAAGCCGAATTCTCCACCGGTAAACACAAGATGTGATTGGGATGCCTGGACACGCGCACCCAATTCTCCGACCGTTTTATTACGACAGAGTCGTAGGCCTCGCAGGCCTCGTAGGCCTCGTAGGCTCTTAGGCCCCTTTCAGGGCTTCAGCATTTGAGCTTTTTATGCATGTCTCCACCAGTCTCAAGGCTTGCTGCGATCTGCCGCTGGTCCTCCACAGTGCTGCAGACCCGTCTTCAGAGGCTCTGTGCTCGCATGCCCAGAGTCTAGAATGGCTTCATGCCTTCACAGGCTGAGCAGGGCGTTGGTTAAGGACGTGTCTGTGGCTCATTGTTGGACTTGCAAGTAACCACGACCTTTGCTGCTACGACGTTATGATCTCGAAGTCTGGTTGTCAACCCTACGCTGCCCAAACGGCCTGAGCTCTAACAAACTTCTTAACTCTTAACCTCATGAGATGCGAACTTCATGCGAGCTCACTTGGCATGGCCTACTTGCTAGGCTCTGGCTTGGAGACGCGAGCATCTCTGTCGAAATTAGCGGGTTTAAGGGTTTTCAGGGTTGGGGACTGGCTGCCGTGTGTGTGTGTGTGTGTGTGCGCGTGCAGGTGAAGCTGTACTAAGCTGTATGACCTCACTGTTTGACGTCAATGCCGTGCGGAGTCGTCCTTATGCGTGTCAGAAGCAGTGTCGACTTCAAGATCCAAGTGCAGAGAGGAAGAAGTAGCTCCAGGCTCTGTCAGGTATAGCATGATGGATGCAAATCGTTCAATGCTGCCAAGGTTTGCCTTTCACCTGCCACGCCTGCAACCGGATTGCACGTGTGAAGTGTAATGGTCCTGCTGGAGCATCGCGATCATGTGACTACTCGTAGGGGAGCGCGTTTTCGGTTCTGCAGAGGATGCGCGGTGAGCCTGTGACACCTTCCTGGCCAAGGCACCTACCTCTTCAGGCCGTCCCGGCTGCCCACTCCCTTCCTGTCGGCAGAGCGCTTTCTGCCCCAGGCTGTGCTGCGTGTTCCCTCACAGGTTGTCACGGATTTGGTCTGTGGTGCACTAGTTAACGAGTCCAAACGCCGCATTCTGCTTAACGTGCATGGACAGGGAGTCAGGGAGTTTCTGCTGCCACCACAGATCTTATGCCAGGCCTGCAACTGCAGGGGCCCTGTGGGCTGCAAATTCCCCGGCGGCCGTCGCCTCAATTTGGATTTGGAGCTTCGAGATGCTTCGAGTAGCTGCGTAGCTCTCACCTTTCCCTGGTTCTTCCGGCGCTTCTGTACTTCTGTATCCCATAGCTCTGCAATGCTCTGCAGTGTTCTGCAATGCTCTGAAATGCTCTGCTGTCACTAGCACCTTTGTGTGCAGGTGGACCGGGACGGCTCCAGCCTTGCCCTGTAGAGGCTGCTGAGGGTGTCTTACATGAGAGCCCCCAATTTATTGTGCTCAACTTGGACTGTAGTCTAAGGCCACAGGTATGGTTCCGAACATGTTATTGCGCGGCCACAGCCGGGAGCAGCTCATTGAATTTGCCTCACTTGCCCCTTGGTCTTCGGGGGGAGCTCAGTAGTTCGCCACTTCATACCAACAGACAATAGGAGCCAAGTTAAACTTTGAAGTTGAAATTTGCTGAGCTAGATAAGTGTGTTAAATGAACTTGCATGGCTCGGCCGTGACACTTGCCACGGCACCGATCTTGCTCCAATCAAGGCATGTGTTGCAGACCGGGTTTCGTGCATGACAGAAGCTTCAACCCGCCAGGTCGAGGCACGCTAGACTCCATGGCTCGCGTAATGCGCCGCTTGCGGCCGGAGGCGCCGCTACTGTCAGCTGATGTCATGTTAATATTAATATCATCTGTACATCCTACAGCAACATACAGCGTACCATGGTGTAACATGCCACAACATAACATGGCACAGTGCGAGCAGCATAACATCACAGAACACAGCATAACACGTGCATTTCTATGGTTTCAGGGGCCGGAGTGTTTCCATTGCGTGGCCATGCTTTGCGAAGCCGCTGCACGGTTCCTCGACACGTGCAGGAGTTGGCGTGTTTGTGGCGGCCAGGCAAAGGCCGGCCCGGTACACTCAGCCTGCACCCTTTTTGCGTGTTTGAGTTCCTTGTCCTGTGCATTGTGGTGCCAGGGCCTGGGATGTGCCGCAGCAGGCATGCTCTCTCCTGGCTATGCCCGCGGGCTGTATATGTCCCAGTGCATGTGGCCGTAGTGTATGTACAGGTGGTCAAACCGATCGGCAGTTCCGGCGCAAAGCGCCGCGCCCTGAGAGCGCGTCTGCGCAACCTGCTCAACTTCGGTATGATTGACTGTAGGCATGATCCATCGCACTCGCGACTCACACAATTGTTGTTTTCAAACAATGAGCACACTACAGACCCAACACGTCTCCGCGGATATTCGTGTGCGTGCTGATGATTAGTCCAAGCCGCGACTACACATGTGGCATATTGACCTGGCGGCAGTGTATCTTGCATGGTTCAGGCCGTCGCAAATCTGCAGCCGCCACTTTGGAGGTGCGCTAGCCACGGGGGCTTGAGGCTTGGCGGGGGCTCTGGTTTTAAGGGGGCCAAGGAGAAGCCACCAGCATGGTGGAGTCGTTCTGGACATAGTGCGGCTGTCAGAAGTCTCAGAGCGGTGAATTGCCGCACGGCCTCCAGTCCAGCCTCCAGGTACTTTTCCGAACTGAGCATTCAAACCTCAACACCGTCTTAGTTTGCCTGCACACCCTCCCACACAAATGCCCTACCCCGGTACCCCCTTGCTGTGCCAGCTTTGCCGCGCCGTCGTTGCACGGCTTCGGCGCGCCCTTGTCGGGCTGGGAACCGGTGCCCGGGCGCAGAGTCCTCGCTTGACACCTATGCAATTTAGTTTTTTTGCATTAAAGTGGGGGCGGGGGCCTGAAAAGCGTTTGGAATGTGGGGGTGCCTCAACGACCTCGTTCTGAGAGTGGACTTGTAGTGCACTTGTAGTGTGGGAGACTAGACCAATTCGACCAGCGGGCATAAGCTGCGGGGATCAAGCCAAAGCGGGTTGTCTTTCGTACCAAGTCGCCCTTCGAGCCGAAGCCCAAGCCTCCGGACGAGTACTGTCTGAGCCTTGGGAAGATCACAGACGTGCTCAGGCGGGGTCTTGCCAAGTTGCCACCTGACTCAGTCTTCATTCTCGGAACACTCCGCACCCGCTGTATAAATCTCAGAGCTTCCGTGCATCCACGCGCGCACAAACGAGTTCCCCAATGCAGGAGTGACTATCCCGAGCCTTGGAAAGCAAATGCAGATGAATTGTCTCCCCCCACCCCCCCCCCCCCCCCCCCCCCCCATGCCAGCCCACTCCATTACCCGACGCCCTTCAACACCGCCCCTGAAAACATTGACCCCTTCAAGATCTCGTGCATCGCTTGTCCTTCAGGATGTCTGTCTGGATTGGTTGGGTTAGAACATCGACCGATGACCTCTCACCATTTCAGGATTTCTTTGCTAGAGCTCCAGACTTCAGCATCTACGATGAGCTGCCCGGTGGCACTGGGCACCATGAAGCTGCCCTTAGTGACTTAGTGATTGTCTCAGCAGAGGCAACTTTCGATGAACATGTTCTCAGGGCCCTGATTCTCCAACTGCGGAAACCGTGGGACCAGCCGAAGCAGCTGGCCGGATGCCGGTCGACCTATGAGCCCTGTTGTGCAAGCAGTGTTCGGTGTATGATGGGATGTAGCAGATGTTTTGGGTCCCGCAATCTCTTGGCAGATTTTGCCATTCTTCGGCCGATGTGTCGTGAACATGGGTGGAGTGCGCTGTGAACTTGTCTGTGGTTGGGGGATGCTGGGAATGGAGGTGCTATCAGGGTCAAGGTTCGGATGCCGACCTGGAGTGCAGAGACACTAGCAGGTTCGTGCTTATTTACTCTCAAATAGTCCTAAGTCACGACTCCGTGATGCTCCGTGAGGCTGCTAGACTGCTAGAGCAATGGGCCGTGACCTTCAGGAAGCATTTCTCACAGCGATCCGTGCGGTCAGCAAGAGCTTAATTCACCACGGACAGGCTGCTTGGCGACATTGTAGAAGGAGGTCATTTGCCTGGTCGTGAGAGTGGGAGAGCGAGAGAGTGAGAGAGTGAGAGAGTGATAGATTGAGAGAGTGTGAGAAGACGAAGAAGAGGAAATAAGATCACGAAGCTTGGGCAACAGTGGAGAAGCGGGGCAAGAACTAAACGATGGTCGAGTGCTGTTGTCATGTGCTGCAGTACTGGTTTAGGGAACAGTTCTACATGGGTGAGGGGGCGAAATCTCGGGAGTGTTGCACTTCTCTCTCCGAAATTCCTGCAGCCGAATCGGAATGAGATGGCAGTTCTGAGACAAGGGCTAGTAGCGGGTAGTAAAGAGCAAGGCCCAGCTTCACGTGATCGCCCCAGGTTGAGTGCCAGGTCTGCGATGGACGACCGTAGCTTGGTTGCACGTCGCACGTGACAATCGCAGCCAGGTTTCCTCTGCTATCCAGGATTTGAAATAGATTCATGTCGTAATGTGGCCGGTGGTTCAGACGGTATGTGTTTGCAGTCGCCCAAGTATGCACGCCAGCTGCGCACACGTACAAGAACTCACGACGAGTTCCCATCAAACTCGCGGGCCAAAGCAATTGAGAACCTTTCAGCTCCCAGGTATGGCTTTGACCTCCGAGTGCACTGGACATGCCGGGGGCAACTTCGATTAGGCAGGCGGCCGAGCGATTTCAGCAGAAAGTGCAGCCGTCTAAGAGACTACAGTAACAAAGCTCTCGCTGATTGTTCTGAAGCGTCTATGTTTATCCAGATGTTCTTTCTTTCAATAGTTGGTGCCCACAGTCTTGTCTTATTGTGGGGCCGGAAAGTGACGATTGAATGATCCGCGTCGCCTTCTGGAGTCAGGGGTGAAGACCGCCAGAGAGTTTTGATCTTCTGCCTTACCTCTGGTGTCAGTCCGATTGGTGTCACAACTTCTCGTCTGTTGACCCTTGTCAGCAAAGCGCATCTGGCGAGGCTCCAGGAGCTTCACAATTTCTGCCATATCCTTATATGAGATGAGGAAGCAGGCAAATTTAAGCGATCCTTGGCGTAAACATGCATCTGACTCAGTTCCTTGAATGGATTGCAGTAGCACCGTAGCTCCACTTTCTAGCCCCCCAAGGATTCCGAGCAACTTGCCTGGCGGATCCACAAGCACATCATTGAGCCTCGATGTGACGTATGGTGAAGTTACGGGGCACGCGTGGAGATGTGTCACGGAGCGTGACGGAGTGGCAGCGTAATTGGTACCTGCCAGCGGCTGCACTGGGTGTCAGCTGCAACGACTTGCGGCAGGATGTTTCTGGGCATTTGTGTATTTCCGGAGTCGCCACAGTAAATCCGCTCACAGCACAAGTCTCCTAGTGGTTCTCCACTCTCACTCTCGCTGAGGATGTGACGGAGATCCGCCCATGCTGCCTCCGGGAGACACTGATGAACCGCTGCGAGGCCACGGTAAGAACAGTGCCCATATGCGCGCGCGCAAGCCGTGGCCCTTGGAGCTGAGTTGCGCCTCCCTTTCCCGAAAGTACAAGCCTGGTGCGCCTGGCCAGTTCATGGCCAGATAAAGACCGCAGGAGCTGGACATGGAGCCGGCTCCTTGAAGCTGCGTGGAACAGCGCTCAGCTTGACGGTACTGCCATCCCCGGGAGCAACAGTCGCCTTCTCGTGGTATCCTGTGTTTCCTCGTGGGCTTAGGGTTTAGGGTTCTTCCCCCCCCGCCCCCCATGTAACAGCGAGCAAGAAAGGGCCCAAAAGCACCTTGTCGATGTGTAGCCAATGCTTCCCAGTCCAGCTGTTCAGCCGAACTAAGGCGCCCGGAGGCCGCACGCAATTCGTAACATGGGTGTCAGAACTATGCAGTTTTCTCAGCCCCTTAGCGGCCTTGGGCCAGCCAACGAGAATTGTTTCAATCATGTTCAATCGGAAGAGTGGGTTCGCCACCGCGCACAGCGGATCCAGAACCTGCCTGGTAGGTAGCTGAAATGCTTCTTGTGCATACTGTAAAGATAGAGTTGGTAGTTATATGCCGTGGCTTTCTCAGCAGGCGGATGGCAAGCACAGCTGAAGGATCAGCCGTCATGATACCCCGAGCTAGCCAATCCCCAGCCATGCTCTCGGGAATGTTGCGGAAGGGCGTGGATAGGTCAAGCTGTACGTGCTGGCATGTTCTGGCACAGCAGAGTTCAGCTATTGCAGCGTGTACTAAACCTGAGCCCTGCTATTCTTGGTTGTTTGGGGCATTGGTTGGGGGCGGTTGAGTCCATCAGCTGGAACAGCAAAAATGTTTCTGGATGTTTCTGGCATCAACATGGAATTTCAAACCCGCAGCCCCGGGACCCGGTAAGCTTGAAGTGCTGTCCTTTTAGCTGAAGTTTGTTCCGCTTCTGCTGTGATGGTGCCTGAAGGTCGTTGGTACCTCCAGGCCATCTCATGCAAGACGGTTCCCAAATCGGGAAAGCGTTTCTCAAGGGCGTGTGCCATGTACTTCGCGGGGCTACACACAGACAAATGGCGGGCGCCCGCCTGGTCATCCAGCATCATGTGAGTACAGCCTTGCTACCAAAAATTGCCCCGCTAGCGTTGCCATGACCCCCCTCGACCCATCTGTACAGGAGGCCGCTTTATGCAATCGGGGAGCCTTGCAAAGCACCTTGATACTTGGTAGAAACCTGAGCAACGTTGAAATTCTTCATGATGTCATTGAGAGCGAGGCTCCCTGGTTGCATGCCTCATGCTCGAAATATCTTGCAATGCTGGCGCTACAGAGCCATCCAATGAATCAGAAGCAGGCAGCATGACCAGAACGGAAGGTAATACCTGAAACCGTGATACGATCATTAACCCAGGACATTTTGCCGGCCTTTTGTTTCTGACGGCACAAATGTTTGAGACTGCGTGGCGTGGGTGTGTAGGTGTGTGATGGCACATTCAGAAAAGGATCTCATATGGGCTACTAGGACGACCGGGCATGCTTTGCGGGATCAGCTCATCGAGCACAGGCTGACTGAGAGCAAATGCCCAGACGCACCAGTGCTTTGGCTTTAGGGATGTTTTCAGACGTTTTTGCATATCCCTTCCGCTGCGAGGTGCTTCGACGGCGTGTCCGAGCTCGTGGCCGACGATGAAGTCATGGGTCTCGAGGTGTGCTCACCAAAGTTGAGCGGATTTTGGTTTCAATGGCAATGAAAGTCCTAGTTGTGACACCTCCATGTGCCAGGGGGCCATTTTTGGGCAGATAACTACTATAGTAGATACTGGCAAAGACGCATATGCATTTTCATGGCAGGTCTCATCAGGCGTCGCTGCGGAGCACCTCCTGCTAGATGGCATGTGCACGCCCAAGCTTCTGTTGCGGGTGTAAGAGTTTAGGGCGTTAGGCCGTTAAACCGCGAAGCTCTCTCTTTTAGACATGTGCAGCGGTAGATGGAGTCTTCGACAAATTAGTCCAAGGGAGGAGATGTCTCGGGCTCAGCTTGTCCCAGATCCCAGGCAGGCCCTGCTGGTGTCGCAGGGCCTACGCCCGGGTCGGCTCCACGCCTTGCGCAGCGACGTGCTGGGCGTCCTGCGGGATGAGGAGCGCTGAGGGCTTGAAGATCCGTGCAATGTGCCGGTGTCTGTGGGAGCAGGATGGCAACCCCATGCTGCCAGTGACGTCCGGCTTGGAGTTCTGGGTGACCACCTTACAACTCCCCTATGAGGGGGTTCACCGTGCAAGGGTTCAGAGAGGCGCACGGCGAAAGTACCGCGCCTGCCACGCGAAACGAGGTTTTGCTTCGCAATGTTTGGACCCCAAAATTGTTACAAATTCTTGATTGGAACGAGTTTTGGACGCGTTTGCCGCGCATGGCCAGGGCTTCAGGTTCAGAGCATAAAGTCGAACATGGTTGTTGGTGGAGGTTTAGTCTGTCGTGGAAAGAGGCAAAAATGCTGCAACCAGCAGAGTGTTGGGCATTTTCACAAAAGGCATGAACACTTGGGACAGCGCGCCTGGTTGCAGAAACATCAAGCATTCTTCTGCAGTTTGTTCTTCATCAAGGGCAACGACGCTGAACATTTCAGTGTTGTGACAGCGCGTCTTGACCAGAAACGTCAAACAGTTTTTTGCCATTGCAGTATGTGAGAAAAAGGAGGCACAAATGCTGCATAGGCTAGAGTTTTGGGTACGGGTAGGTTAGAGCAACATGGTCGTAACCAACCTGCCCCCCCCCCCGCCCACCCACCCACCTACAACAAAAGAAAGCCCAAAAGAGTCTTGCGCGGTTCGCCCCCCCGCTTGCTTGCTCTAGGCTTCTGAGAGTCCTCAGCCGCTTCAGCCAGTTCGACACGTGCCATATCTCATTGCTGAAAGGTCCAGCCAGATGACAGTCGCTTCCCAGAGATCTTGGTGCAGGTCCTTGGGCAGCGTGCTCTGGAATCACTGGCTCCGCCATTTCCCTACACGACATCGCCATGGCGGCCACATGCTTGCAGGTGCCCGCTCATATGAGCCATGCAGCCACCGATAGCAATATCACGATCTTCTTCAACGAAGAGCTGCAGGCGCGAACGTGCGCGCATCTTATCTAGCACTGTCTCGCGCGCCATTCCAAGCATTCCCTGCAAAGGTGTGCTTCCATCTTTAGAAAAGTACCTTTCTGCTGATGCGAGATTGACAGGCCGACGTGAATGGCAGCATAAACATCAGCGATGGCATGCAGGAGCCTTTACGTTCGTCCTCGCATCTTCGTGCGTCGTACGTCAAGGCGAGCGCTTAAGCGTTGAAGCCTTGTAGGGGGGCACGCTGCAATGCCAGGAGGAGATCATTGCTCTCTCAGCTCCAAGCAACCTACCTGGGACAGGCTATGCCTGGAGCTCAGCTGACGGATTGAAACCTTTTCGACCCAACTCTTCGGTCTTTTGCAGTTTCTGGTACGATGAGACAGTATTCAGGTAACAACTCTTTGGGGCGCCAATCTCTTTACAAGGTGCTCCTGCAGGGCTCCGTGGTCGTCATCAACCCTGCAATGGACTTTGGTTGGATCCCTGGGGGCCTGGGTTCAGGTCTCCGAGGTGATGTATCTAGGGTTGCATGTATCTCCGTGTGCAGACTAGTTGGGGCCAATCGGACTGTGCCGCCAATATGAAAGTGTCCAAAACTCACGAAGTGGTCCTTAGGCACCGTCTGTAGTTTATCCCCCAGCACAAGATCCCCGGCGAGCCTAGTGCTTCGATGTCCAACATCCAAGGCCTGAACCGTGAAGTGACCGTCACCTTTGACCAGGGAATCTTCCGTGATCTTGCCGGACACCCGTTTTCGGTGGCGCAATTTTTGAAACTGTCTCGCTGAGTGCTTTCTTTGGCTCAGGCCGGCAACCCTTTCAAAGGGTCAGAGCCCGAGGTTGTGCCTCTAAATTACATGACCAAGGTCTGTTTACGTTCGCTACGCGCTACCAAATCGCAATGGGAAGAGGGAGTCACCAGTTGGTTCGCATTCCTTCGCCAAGATCGTTTCGGGCCTCACAGAGCAGAACAGAACAGGCGGATTTTCGGGCTTCGCAAGGCAAACAGAACGTCCAAGACCCCTGGACAAAGCCACAAGGCCCTGCACTATTCTGCAAAAGAAAGTCGCGACACAGCTGCGAACCTGATAGACCTCGAGCGGAAGAGGAAGTCAAGCATTGTTGCAAGTCAAGCGTAGCCAGAGGACGAAACTGGTGGAATGTGAAGTGCACGTAGATTCAGAGATGCGGAGGCTGAGTGAGGGCGAGTATGTCTTTTACTCGGCCCCTGCGGCCTTTTCCCTGGTCGCTCCATATGTGCTGGGGCCCAAGAATGCCGGGGGGTCTTAGAGTGGCTGTGGCGGCGGTTTTTTTAGTGACACAGTGACGCATCGTGGAAGGCGCTACCCAAACTTCCGCGAGCCGCGCTTTACGCCGAGGGCTGGGGTGGCTCAGCTCAGAATGTGGGACCTTGGGGTGACTTTGGGGGTGGCCTGCAACAGAGTCCAAGCTCTGCCAAGCCCTTGAAACCCTGAAGCCTCGACGAATGGTCACAGGCCATGCTCCACCATGTTAACGGCACCTTCCTTCTCAGTGGCGGCGAGACCGGGGGCTTTTGCTTGGCAGACACCTGGGCGGCGCGGCTCCAGAGGAAGATTTGAAACTTCCGGTGTTTAGGGTTTGAGTTTCAGGTTTAAAGGAGTTTCTGACGGGTTTTTCTAATTGCAGAGGGGCTCAGAGTTGCGGCTTTTTGAAACCGAGGCAGCCTCAGTGCTTTAACTGCTTTAGCCCTGTAGAGGCCTTTTTTCAGGCTCCAAGCTTTAGGCGTTAGAGAGGCGTCCTCCAGCTCACAATCTTCGAGGTCTCCCAGACCGGTGAAGACTGGACACAAGTGGAAGGCGTGACCTCCCAGGCTCGCCTCCCTCAGACTCCAGTGCGTGTGTAAGGTGCCCATCTTCCATAGGGCTCGTTCTGGCAGGATTTCTTCCGCACAATCCCACTGGCTGGCAGCTTAGTCCCTGGGACCGGGAGGCGTGTCCTAGCCAAGACCGCCTGCGACGGTAAGACTGGGGCTTCCGGGACTGCCCAGATCGCATACTCGCCCACGGTGGTGGACAAAGAGGGCTGCACGGCGCTCAGCTCTTCGAGCTTAGTCCCAGAGACAGCCGAATGACCAATTGGCTCGAAAAAAGCTGCATAGAGATGAAGTTGAGTCTCCAAACAACCCCCCCCCCCACTCAAGGTGTATGGCTGCTGGGTGGCACGTGCAACGATGAATCAGGTACCCTCTGGAAAACGCTCATGCCCCAGACCGTGCAGCAGGTAGGTTCAGCTTGGTTGCAAGTCATGCTCTCCTTAGCACTTCCTTGCCCCGCCTTCTCCTAATCCCTGAGTGGGCTAAGGTGCGACATCGGGCGCTCCTGGATGCACGTCTCCAGACCCACCGCGATTCCCTTCGGCTGGGGACTGAGATGATTGAGATCGGTTCTGAGATGACTGAGATCGGTTCTGAGCTCTGCGGTTGCTCTAAGCAGCTGCTCGAAGGCCCGAGATGCCTGAGCCAAAGGCATATACCCCCAAAGACCCCCATATCCTCCCCTTCAGGTTCCTTGACACTTTGGGGGTCAGAAGTGCCCAAAGCCCCCAAGGTCAAGAGGTGCCACCTAGCTTCCCAGCAACCTTCCATGCACCTGGGCAGCAAGGGCTTCGGGTTTCGGGTTGAGGCGGTTTAGGGTTTGAGAGGGTTTGAAGGGCCAGTGAGGGGGGGAGTGACTTAAAGGTCGCCTCGGTGCCAACGAATTTCCGACCTTCCCTCTTCATCTTGTTGCAGAATGTTGAGTGCCTGCAAGCCATCTCGAGCTGTAGGATCAGCCATGACGAGGTTGTGGGGTTGTTGAAAAAAGTCAGGACCGCGCCATTCAGAGCCCTTCAAGAGAGGATTCTAGAAAAGACCCCAAGATGGGAGCACTCTGATTTTGGCTTCTGAGGACCATGCCATGGCCATTTTGGGGGGTGCGCAGCTCAGTCATGACAGATGCGCTGCGAATGACTTCGAATGCACGCTCTACCGCTCTACGCTTCGTTCTATACTTGAGGAGGTCTCCCTGCAAAAAATTGGCTGAGTAGTTCAGGCTGGCAGCTGGTGATCGCGGATGTTTCGCCAGGCAGCAGCGAAGCCATTTGGAGGCGTCACCGGAGAGTTTCTCTCGCACCTTCTCTCGCAGGATTGCGGCGTGCAAGGCCCACAAGCCACCTCCTGCTGAGGTTTGTGACGTCAACTGCCGAGAGGGTGCAGAGGGTTGGAGGCGGCCGCGCGGCGGGCTTGGTGGGCTGGCAGGGGGCCAGGCGGCCAGTTTCCTGTTGAAGCACGGGGGGGACAAGAAGCGTGAGACCTCTAAAACATCCTAAACCCCTAAACCCTGAACTCTTAGCTGAGCAGGGGTCCCTTCATCCTTTCAACCGAGGCAGACGACCCGAGCCGCGCGGCTCCGCTGGGCTTCGGCCTTCGTGACCCGGTTGTAACACGCCTCCCCAAATACTAGACGTTCCCATCGCCCCTCCCCCTGGTTTAGGGGTTTAGGGTCTGAAAGCCCAAGGTTGCCAAGGATGAGTTGGTGGCTAAACGGCTACTCTGCCAATCGGAATTGCAGTGTGTCTGGGGGTCACCGGGGGTCCTCTTCAATGTCCGAAGTCCACAAAGCACACCGCACTGTCATAAATAAGTGAGAATGGGCTCGACACGCCTATCAAGATGGATTCCTAATTTCACTAATGTTGCTCGGCAACTCACGAAACTCAGCCCAGATTGGGCGGGTGTAGGTACCTTCAAATCCACATTCTGCACCCAACCCCAAAAAAAGGTCAAAGCGCACCTGGCTGCCCCCCAATTGTTTGGGGAGATCCGCAATCCCCCGCAGCAAAAGGCGAGCTTGACGCCCAGGCCGTTCTCCCAAGCTCCTGGCCACGTCCGCTGCCGGACTCTTCATCCTTGGAGGCAATGAGCGGGCTTCGCTTTGTCACCATACGGGTCGTCTCTGGCTGCGCCTTCTGAGACTCTCTGACCCTCTCTCTCCTCTCTTTCTGCCTTCCTCTCTGTCGCTCTCTGTCGCTCTCTGTCGCTCTCTTTGTTCCTTTGTTCCTTTGTTCCTTTGTTCCCTTGTTCCCTTGTTCCCTTCTTCCCTTCTTCCCTTCTTCCCTTCTTCCCTTCTTTCCCTTCTTTCCCTTCTTCCCTTTCTTCCCTTTCTTCCCTTTCTTCCCTTTCTTCCCTTTCTTCCCTTTCTTCCCTTTCTTCCCTTTCTTCCCTTTCTTCCCTTTCTTCCCTTTCTTCCCTTTCTTCCCTTTCTTCCCTTTCTTCCCTTTCTTCCCTTTCTTCCCTTTCTTACCTTTCTTCCCTTTCTTCCCTTTCTTCCCTTTCTTCCCTTTCTTCCCTTTCTTCCCTTTCTTCCCTTTCTTCCCTTTCTTCCCTTTCTTCCCTTTCTTCCCTTTCTTCCCTTTCTTCCCTTTCTTCCCTTTCTTCCCTTTCTTCCCTTTCTTCCCTTTCTTCCCTGTCTTCCCTGTCTTCCCTGTCTTCCCTCTCTTCCCTCTCTTCCCTCTCTTCCCTCTCTTCCCTCTCTTCCCTCTCTTCCCTCTCTTCCCTCTCTTCCCTCTCTTCCCTCTCTTCCCTCTCTTCCCTGTCTTCCCTGTCTTCCCTGTCTTCCCTTGCTTCCCTTGCTTCCCTTGCTTCCCTCTCTTCCCTCTCTTCCCTCTCTTCCCTCTCTTCCCTCTCTTCCCTCTCTTCCCTCTCTTCCCTCTCTTCCCTCTCTTCCCTCTCTTCCCTCTCTTCCCTGTCTTCCCTCTCTTCCCTCTCTTCCCTGTCTTCCCTCTCTTCCCTCTCTTCCCTCTCTTCCCTCTCTTCCCTCTCTTCCCTCTCTTCCCTCTCTTCCCTCTCTTCCCTCTCTTCCCTCTCTTCCCTCTCTTCCCTCTCTTCCCTCTCTTCCCTCTCTTCCCTCTCTTCCCTCTCTTCCCTCTCTTCCCTCGCTTCCCTCTCTTCCCTCTCTTCCCTCTCTTCCCTCTCTTCCCTCTCTTCCCTCTCTTCCCTCTCTTCCCTCTCTTCCCTCTCTTCCCTCTCTTCCCTCTCTTCCCTCTCTTCCCTCTCTTCCCTCTCTTCCCTCTCTTCCCTCTCTTCCCTCTCTTCCCTCTCTTCCCTCTCTTCCCTGTCTTCCCTCTCTTCCCTCTCTTCCCTCTCTTCCCTCTCTTCCCTCTCTTCCCTCTCTTCCCTCTCTTCCCTCTCTTACCTCTCTTCCCTGTCTTCCCTTTCTTCCCTGTCTTCCCTGTCTTCCCTTGCTTCCCTTGCTTCCCTTGCTTCCCTTGCTTCCCTGTCTTCCCTGTCTTCCCTCTCTTCCCTCTCTTCCCTCTCTTCCCTCTCTTCCCTCTCTTCCCTCTCTTCCCTCTCTTCCCTCTCTTCCCTCTCTTCCCTCTCTTCCCTCTCTTCCCTCTCTTCCCTCTCTTCCCTCTCTTCCCTCTCTTCCCTCTCTTCCCTCTCTTCCCTCTCTTCCCTCTCTTCCCTCTCTTCCCTCTCTTCCCTCTCTTCCCTCTCTTCCCTCTCTTCCCTCTCTTCCCTCTCTTCCCTCTCTTCCCTCTCTTCCCTCTCTTCCCTCTCTTCCCTCTCTTCCCTGTCTTCCCTTTCTTCCCTTTCTTCCCTTCTTCCCTTGCTTCCCTTGCTTCCCTTGCTTCCCTCTGCTTCCCTCTCTTCCCTCTCTTCCCTCTCTTCCCTCTCTTCCCTCTCTTCCCTCTCTTCCCTCTCTTCCCTCTCTTCCCTCTCTTCCCTCTCTTCCCTCTCTTCCCTCTCTTCCCTGTCTTCCCTCTCTTCCCTCTCTTCCCTGTCTTCCCTCTCTTCCCTCTCTTCCCTCTCTTCCCTCTCTTCCCTCTCTTCCCTCTCTTCCCTCTCTTCCCTCTCTTCCCTCTCTTCCCTCTCTTCCCTCTCTTCCCTGTCTTCCCTGTCTTCCCTGTCTTCCCTTGCTTCCCTTGCTTCCCTTCTTCCCTCTCTTCCCTCTCTTCCCTCTCTTCCCTCTCTTCCCTCTCTTCCCTCTCTTCCCTCTCTTCCCTCTCTTCCCTCTCTTCCCTCTCTTCCCTCTCTTCCCTCTCTTCCCTCTCTTCCCTCTCTTCCCTCTCTTCCCTCTCTTCCCTCTCTTCCCTCTCTTCCCTCTCTTCCCTCGCTTCCCTCTCTTCCCTCTCTTCCCTCTCTTCCCTCTCTTCCCTCTCTTCCCTCTCTTCCCTCTCTTCCCTCTCTTCCCTCTCTTCCCTCTCTTCCCTCTCTTCCCTCCCTTCCCTCTCTTCCCTCTCTTCCCTCTCTTCCCTCTCTTCCCTCTCTTCCCTCTCTTCCCTTTCTTCCCTCTCTTCCCTTTCTTCCTTTCGTCTTTGTCAGCCTGCCGGTCTTATCTGTGTCTGAGTGGTGTGTAACAGTCCTAAGATTTGGGCGGACTAGGTGGCGGCGTGGGAGGTAGGTGTCGAGTGAGGCGTCTTCCTCCACTTGCAGAAGCCAGCAGAGAGCTGAATGTGCACACCTCTGCAGTTTCTCGAGGCCACCTCTGTGCCCCAGGAGAATTCTTCTGCACGGCTTTCTTCAACGATGCTGGGGCCTTACTTAGACCCTTAGGGTGTAGGCTGTTAGAGAGTAAAATTGGAATGATGGCGTTAAGTGGCCGAGCTCAGGTTTGGTTCAGTCCAGATGGGGGTGCGCACTGGCATTGCAAGACGATGAGCTACGCTGCTGGGTGGGATATGCCGCCGCCTCAGAGCTTGCAACCTGGGCTTTGGAGGCCGCAAGCCCGAAGAAAAAATGAGAGCCGGTGCCACGAGGTCTCAGCTCCTCAGCTGGCATGGGGTTGGAAAACACTTTGGGGCAGCGACCGTCTCAGAATTGATGCTGAGCTTGGGCAGGGGTTGCAGTTGCGGAGGGGGGCTACTCACGCAGCCCTGATCCCCACAGCAGCATGCAGAAAGGAGTTGACCCTCGATGACACCATCTACGTGCACGAGCCTTAGTTACCTCAGTTGAGTCATCAGTCAACATACCAACCTCTTGAATCCGTGGAGCTTTTCCGCGACTACACACACTCTTCGAGTACCCTAGACAAAGCAATTAGCCCACAAAGGTAAGCAGGTAAAACGTGAGTCTTCACCAACTAAATTTTAGATGTTTTGAAATTCCTTCTTTCCTCTGACCGTCTGACCATGGATATTTTCGTTTCCGGGAGACTCATTTAGGACTTAGACGCCTCCACAGTCTCACCTTGAGGGAAAGCCGCGTGCTTCAGATCTGCGCCAAGGCTTGGTGGCCAGCTCCCGGGGACCGAGGCGGCACAGGGATCTGGGGAGCTTCGGGAGTTTTCCGGGTTTGAGGGATGTGGGGCTTTGGGGCTCTTCGGATCTTTTGCTGAGTGTGCTTCTTACTGAGGCTTCCAGCAAGGGGTGTTGCATGTCTTCTCTCGTCCTGCTCGGATTCAGGAAGCGATTCCTTTCGCTTACCAATCATATCCTGGAGCCTTGGTGGCAGGTGCGTGAATCCGAGAGTTTTGCTCTCGAAGTCTTGCTTGACGATGCTGGAGAGATAAGGACTGCAAGACGTGTACTTGACAGACGGCCAGTGCACGACTCACCATCCACTCGCTGCTTTTTGCCGTCTATCATGGAATAGATTGACTGCATGACTGCTCAACACGGTTCTCGCTTTTCACTGAGGCCCTTCATGATCCTGCCCGGCTCCATCGAATTGGGCGTGCCCCCAGCGCAGGGGACTTGGTTCCATTGAGGCCATTCATTTAGGGCAAGCATGGGCAAGCGTTCGACACAGGGTAGAAGTAATGTTGGAATGTGTTGAAATCGAAGCATGCTGGTGCTGGTGCCAAAGGAACAACGAAGTACGTACTCGCAAGTGAAGTTGACAGCAAGTAGCAACCAGTACTGCAGGGAGCAATTGCAGAAGCGCTCGATTTCATCCATTGTCAATTGCTCAGGCTGCCCACGGACCACTTTCGGCTCATGTTCGGGGACAGCTCTTGCGGTACTTCGTTCTATGGGCAACACATTGACATGAGTCACGGCATCAGTATATCTCTACGAAGACTCGGCGAGGAGCACGTGAGGCTGGCCATGCCCGGGCGCTATGCGCGCTTCATCGAGCTGCGTGCTGCCGGCATGCTTAGCCGGTTTCAAAAGGGTGCTCTAGGAGGTGGCTCGGTGCCAGACGTCTTGAGAAGGCTAAGGGAGCAGGCAACAGGCAGCAGGCCAAAAGACTTTGTGCTGTTCTCCAGCTGGCAACTACACGGAATACGCGGACAACGCCACTGAAGTCGGAGAAGGCACGCCTGCAGAGTGATGGAGCGTTTTGCAGGCGGCTGCATGAGTGTACAATACACTATCGTCAACGCGTAGGCCCTGCAGAAAGATTGGCAATCTGAGGAATGGATGTCAGAGAAGCGACCATCTCGGTGATGGGGAAGGCATGCCTGCAAGCCTTGCATGTGGCCGTAGGCCTTCGGTGGGCCTTCGGTGGGCCTTCGGTAGTCCTTCGGTAGTCCTTCGGTAGTTCTTCGGTAGTCCTTCGGTTCAGAAGAGTTTTCCAGCGACAGCTGTGTTGCAGGATCTCATCCTTCGGCCGCTCATGCCACTTGCTCAAGGATGCTTGACTCGCATCAACCCGCATCATTTGCATTGACTTGTCAATGCAGGGATAGATGTGTACCTAACTCGGGCTCCTGCAGCATCCAGGACGGTCCTATCAAGTCGAGGTTGATGCGCTTGTGGTGGAGGCAGAGCATTGTGGGGTGAAGAGCACAGTATATCGTTAGCCATCATCGTCGCCATCATCTTGGACAAGCCGTTCCGATGAAATATTCTTTTGCTCGTGCTACTCCTACAATCACCTCCTACTACTGCTAGGCAGGCCGTGTAGGGCCTTGGGAGTTTTATATTGTCCCAGACTGGGTTTAAGAAATCATGTCTAGGACAATGTTTCAGAGGGCTCTCAGGGCGGCCAACCTAGACTGCCACTATTGTTGCTGCTGCTGCTGCTGCTGCTGCTGCTGCTGCCGCTGCCGCTGCCGCTGCCGCTGCCGCTGCTGCTGCTCCTTCTCCTTCTCCTGCTCCTTGTTGCCTCCTCCTCCTCCTCCTGCTGCTGCTGCCGCTGCTGCTGCCGCTGCTGCTGCCGCTGCTGCTGCCGCTGCCTGCTGCCGCTGCCTGCTGCCGCTGCCTGCTGCCGCTGCCTGCTGCCGCTGCTGCTGCCGCTGCTGCTGCCGCTGCTGCTGCCGCTGCTGCTGCCGCTGCTGCTGCCGCTGCTGCTGCCGCTGCTGCTGCCATTGCTGCTGTTGCTGCTGCTGCCGCTGCTGCTGTTGCTGCTGCTTAATTACTACTACCACTGCTGCTACGACCGCTGCTTCTGCTTCCAGAAGTACTCGAGCACCGCTGCCGTCGAGTACATGTGACGAAGGTGGATGATCGAGCAAACACAACGCGCTCCTACAATCATTACGTTCACTCGGCTCCATCCAGGACCTGGCAGGAAATCGTTTTGGCCACCTTACCGGCTCGAATCTCCAGGCCGCGGACAAGCATGAACAGTCGATCTTTGTCTCAGCATGTGTTGCCTCAGCATCAAGATTGCAACGAGGGGTGCTTGAAATCAGTGTCCTTGCTCCAGTGAATATCTGCAGGTTCACATCCTAGAAGATCCGGAGGCCACGAGGGAACTTGCGGGATGCCCCCTTCATATAAATAAATAAACAAATAAATATTAGCATATATATATATATATATACGTATATGCAAAACGGGTGACTACATATATATATATATATATATATATATATATGCAGCATAAAGAAAAAGATAAATACAGAAAAAAATAAGTATAGACATAAATACATATAAAAATAAAAATATAAATAAATATAAATATAAATATATATATATATATACATACATACATTACTTCTTTTTTGGGGGGAGATGGTGGCATTGGTCAGGCACCCTACCTTGTGTCGATGCTACCCGCAAGTGGCTCAACAGGACGGGCAAAGCCGCAACGCTGTCAAGTTAAGGCATCCATTGAGCCATGCTGTGCCAATGCCCCCGCTTTGCAAGAGACAGGGTGCAGAAGTCCGAAAGATCCTCAGCACCTTCTGGGGTATATGCGAGGAGTCGAGCCCTGGGCAGTCCTGACGCTGACATTCAGTGAGGCAACTGATCAGAGTGAGAGGGCACGCGTCTACGGCAATTTTAGGCTGCAGAATCGAAGGATTCGAAGCCCTGAGCAGAATCAGGTCAGGTCGCAACACCATGGTGGAAGGGCTGTACAACCTGTTGTGCAGTTGAACAACGTGAAATGTCTCTGGACTCCAAACAGGCCGTGCAGGCGGGCAATGGCAGTCTCCAGGCCATTTGCTCTTGTCCCTAACTTGCCGTCCGCTCGCTTTGTCTTGGGCTTCTGACGCTCCTGCTTGCAGCAGCAGCGCAGGTGATCCCCAAGATCGCCTACGGCGCCTTGCTAGAGCTTCCAGTGTCTGAGGCTGTCCTGGTACGCGAGAAGGCACCTCTGTGGGAAGAGACTCCAGGGTTTAGATGTTTTCATCGTGGCCACTTGCCAGGCAGGCATACCCCAGCACGCCCCCACAAGAAAATGTGTCGACTCACGGGTAACTACTTCTCTTCAGCACACTTTGGGCACAGTCTAGAGGCGGTGCTGCCTTCGAGACCCCATCCACAGGCTGTCTTCAGGCTTCCACCCGGAAAGCGGTACACGCCTGACATGGCTCGGAGCCCCAGCATCACAGCTCTGCGAGAGAAGCTCTGCGATTCTCCTATTGCCGGTGAGGAATATGTGGTCTCTTTGCCATCGGGGCTTCTTCGGGATCGCTTGGGGAACGAGGCCTCGTGCTTGGTCAGGGCATACCCCGTTCTTTCCCCATGCGAGCCTAGGCTAGCTTACTGACTCATCAAAGGTTCCATGCTCGCGCAGGTTCCGGCTACGACAGCTGGATCCTTCAGGACACTTAGCGGGCCATCGCCCAAGCCAGGGACAGGTGGGCTCAAGCACGGATTCTGAGCCGTGTCTACGTGCATCTTCATGAGAAAGCTGATGTCTGGACCTTGGTACCACTCAGGGTCGTCACTACGAGCGACTACATCGGTGCTGGCATGCGCGGACCTTGGGGGCAATCTCGAGAAGCCCGGAATGCTGAGAATGTCCGAGCTTCCCGAGCCGAGGCCTCGAGGTCCACCTCCAGGAGGGGACGAAGCTTTGGAGGACACTGCCTTTCTTGCCTTTCTGAGCTTTGTCGTATGGGCTCGAACGCGTTGGTTGAGGGGTTCAGGGCTTTAGGGCTTTAGGGCGTTGGGGCACGTTGCATGCACGTCACCCCTGAATCCTACCTAGAGCAGTTCTTTCTGTACATACTAAGAAACCCTGAGCCCTCAAACCCTAAACCCGAAAACCCCAAGGAGGTGTGAAGGCTAGAAATCCCAAGCGTCCTTGAAAACCCTCAATCCGAGAACCCCTAAACTTTCTTCCCTTGACCAGACCTCGCCCAGACCTGCCCAGCTCCCGTGTGCTGGCCAGGGACCCTAAACCCTAAACCCTAAACCCTAAACCCTAAACCCTAAACCCTAAACCCTAAACCCTAAACCCTAAACCCTAAACCCTAAACCCTAAACCCTAAACCCTAAACCCTAAACCAGGGCTTCCCGGATCTCCTTGCCACGTGGCCCTTCCAAGGGGCCTCAGATGTGCGCCCGCAGGTCATGGCAGCTAGCTTGACAGTTCATTTTGGCCAATTGTTACAGGTACCTGTTCGAAACAGCATCCACGTCTTTCTGTACTTCGCTGCCCCTGTGGAGCCGCAACCCTTGCTGCCTCGAAGTGTGCTTCACAGATGGTTCGCACTCTTGAGAGGGCTTTTAAGGCCCCGGGAGAAGGCTGGAAGTCGACTCTAGCCTTCGCCAGGCCGTACAGAGAGGGATGCTTGTTGTCTTGAGGTGGACTCCCCATGGTCAAGTGCACATCTACAATGAGACCCACTTGATGAGCCCTGGCTGAGCTGCATGGGAGATGGACTCGGATTTTCTGAGATACGATCTGCGCGCATTGCCTTTGTGGATCCTGGTGAGTACTTCGGAAACTTGTTGCAGGTAGCTGTGTACCCTATACTGTATACTGAATGAGTCCATTGAGTACTCGAAGTTTGTTGATTATCTCCAGCGTGTCAGCCTAATGGAAATCACCGAGTGTGCTGAGGACATCGATTCCAACCAACGTGTACATGCCTGGGAAGTGTCCTACCGAGTTCTTTTGCCTGGGTGCAGGGTATCGGCTTCAAAGGGCTTTGTGGCCATTCAGGAGTTGTGCGACTGTGCATCGGGGTGCTTTACGCCAGCTATGCTTTACAACGTCGCAGGCACTTATGCAGCGATCATGCTGACTGCCGTACAAAAGCGCCGAAGCTCCTCCGCATTCCCTGTAGCATATTATGACGAAGCCTGCACCCCACGCAAACCACCCGAATGTTCACACCTCGAGAGTGCTCTGCTGGGAACTTGCCCAGTCCTGGTGGCCTGCTCGATGTGCTCTCCGAGCAGCGCGCGGTGAGGGTCAGGGCCCCTGTTGTCGACCGCAGAGTCCAGGCCAGGCCAAGAGGCGGGTGCTTCGAAAGCTGTGCTTATCCTGTTCTAGCAAGGAAAGATTCAAGACTGCTTGGACGGACAGCGCTCCTAGTAGAGATTCCTTGAGAGAGCTTCGATTGCGGTGTGCAATGCAGAAATGTGCTTGTCGGCATAGTGGAATGATAGAGAGGAGCTGCGATTCGTAAAGCTCTCGTGTATAAATGGTCGGTCTGGTGAACGCTCGATTATTCTCCACAGAAAGATGCCTTAATGGCAGCTCGAGTGGCGGCCGAGGTGAGGCTGCCCTCACCAGGGTGCGGCTCTTAGATTGGCAAACCCCGAAGCTGCAAAGAAGTGAGCCAGCCCCCTGGTTCCACTGAAGCTCGAGAATGAACTTCTCTGGGAGCTATTCCAAGACATGGATGGGTCGAGGTTGAAGAAGCTGTAAATGGTGTCGAAAACACATGCCTTCTGGCTCTGGTTTCGCGGGGAGGGCGGTTCACATCGTACTGGCAGCAATTGCTTCGGCGACATGGGCGGACTCATCCCTCAGACTTGATGCCCTGCTAATCGGGTGCCTAAGTAGACCACGGTCAACTCCCCTTGCTTTTTGGGGTTTGTGGATGTCCCTGGTCTTAACAGCCCCTGTTGTGTTTACTGCTGACCGGGACGACGATGTAGAGAATGCAGTGCAGGGGAGCGCCGATGCTGCGGCGCGGGCGGAACTACAGCGTAGTCCTTGGGCCTGGTGCACTGCAGGAGGGTTATGGAGCAATGGAGGGTTTAGAAGTTTAGGAGGATGGTTTAGGGGGCTTGGGTTGGAAGAGATTGGCCGGGTAAGCAGTTTTTGTGGGCGCAGCTGCCTTCGTTCTTTGATGCTGAGGGCCTTTAGGCACGACATAGTGAAACCCTGGTCAAGAATAAGGTTGCAAGCTTTCATGTCTAGTTACTGCTGTCAGCTCTTCCATCTGGTGCTAGCATGCGGAGAACAGTGGCAACAGAGAGCACTTTGCCATTGCTGCAGCCTGCGGACAGGACATGGGCCTGGGTAATGTGAGCGACACCATCCGAGTGGACTTCAAGTGCCTGCCGCGTGCTCAAGTGAGTGAAGCTCCGATACTGTACTGGTACGCTTGCGGATTCTTGGTTCGGGTCGATGATTTGGGCATCCTCTCCAAAGAAGCAAAGTCCCAAACTTACCCCTGCAATCGCTCATCTGACGCCCAGACCCTGCTCACCTTCCCGCCTTCTCTCATCAGCACCGGTGTCGAGGGACATGCTGCTGGGCACGACCCTGCCTCGTGCCGTGGCCGCCGATATCACACAGGGCGAGGCAGAGGCTGGCTGGGGGTTGACCAGGTTGTTCTTAAAGGTTAAAGACTTTACAGGCATCAGCAAACAGTCAGTACTGTAGACAGTTTGGGGTTCGTAATCCCTTCTAAGGGTTTAGGACAAGTCGAAATAGGCCTCCCGGGATTCCGGTGGTTTGTGTCTCCCCTTGTCTCCCTTTGTCTCGATTCATGTTGGATGGGTCTGCCGTATTTCCCATGGCCGGTGTCTCCCTGTGTGGTTTGCGTCTCGCCTTGTCATTGTTGAAGAAATCACTTTTCAAAGCTTAAAGTTCTGGTTTACACTGTTTTGTCTTTACTGGTGCAATGTTGCGGGTTTAGGGTTTCGGATACTTGGCTGTTGGGGGTTCTTCACTTGGGCTTGGCTGTGTTAGATTGCTTCTTTTGTTGCTGCATGGGTGTATGTCGAACTTCTGATGGTGGCCAAGTATGGATGGGGGCCCGGACAGGCCAGTGAGCATGAATCTGCTCGATTCATGTACTGCGCTCAATTTGATCCGGGGTAGCGGCATGAAAGATGACAGACATGATATACTTGTGTGTCTTGAGTCAGCCCCTTGTAGGCGTACTGTATGGAGTTGCAGCAAAGGAAACCAAGCCAGCCCTACGATCTGCACAGACCCTTGCGTGGTTTACATCTTATGCTTGGCTCTTGCAGTCAAGCTACGTATGAATATTCTGTCACCCGTGAGGCAGGGCCCCTTGCAAACGCATCAATGGCTGCCATCTGGCAATGACACTGAGACAAAACCTCTGCATGCACTGAACACGCAGGTGCCAGGCTCGCGAAACATCTTCAACGTGTGGTACAGTGAGGCTGGGCTTGACGTGATCGGCCCAAAATGGGCCCAAAATCTGGACATGAATCATATGATTCCTGGGGGCGCTTAGCACTTCTTAGCATCCGCTTCAGAGTTTTCGAGTGTCCCTTCTTGGGGGTCCTTAGTGGCCAGGATATCGTGAAGTCCGCCGACCAAAAGCCCGCGGTTTCCCTGCAGATGCCGGGAGGCGCGGTCGTCCTGCTGAAGTGGCCTTATGGAGCCTTTTGTTTGTTTTCTGCGGGTAAGTTGGGATGGCCTCTGTCTTCGAAGGGACTCTGTGAGGGCTTACACAAAGTATACGGGCTTTGTGAAGCTTAAGGCGTTGTAATGGTGTTTAGACTTCAACATTCGACAGCCAAGCCTGCAGCCCTCAATTACGGTGCCATGTGCTGATGACTGACAGAGGCACTAAGAGTATCTCAAGCTACAGTCTTACCGAAGCAAATCAGATGTGTAGAAAAGCAGCAGGTGGCCGGGCAAATCTGCCGGGAGAGAGCAACGAGGCGTGCAAAGCCTGAACTTCAAAAGTTTTGCAGTAATGGACATGAGCGGTTTTGACAGAGCATCATGGTGTTATCTGTCCAGACTCTTACCTGACCCATTCCGGCACTTCTGCATCTCATCGTAGAGCCGACGAAGCCCCATTGACAAAACGATGTTCTGGGCTTCGACGCCTGTTCACAAGATCCCTTCGCGCACCTGCGGAGGGGTCCTAAATGAACAGCGTTGGGGTTGCGCAGGATGGTGGCAGTGCTTATCTCTTGAGAAGAGTGATGGCAAAGGAAGAGAGGTTAGCAGAGGTTCGCCCTGCATGACAATTGAGTACCTACCCATGACCCATGGGCTGTACGAGGCTTGCAGGTCATGCTGAGACTCTCGTGTGAATGTGCAGTTGCCAGATGTGGTCATGGATTCTGCAGGTGAAGATCCAGGGCAACCGCTTGACCATGATGTTCCCACCTCACGTGCGAAACTCAGAGAGTTTGATCATACCGAAGGTAGCAGAGTTCAATGCTGCGCTGCAGCGGCAGCCTACCTGTGCAAACGTCATAGTGCTGCGGTCGCTTTGAGTGTTTGGATTGGGGCAATCAAGAGCACCAGCGGCTCATTTTTTTTAGGAGAGGCCAGGGCGATCATCCAGAGCACCAGCTGTCCCGTGCCATTGTTGTTCAGGGTCAAACGGGACATGCACGTACAAGCACCACGCATCAGCTCCCTAGTGCTTGTGTGTTTTAGTGCGTTCTTGAGGCTGACACAGGCAGCTTTGGATTGCTGTGTGGAGACCGTTTTGCTTGCTGTCATTGATGTAGAAGTAAGGCAGCAAGGTTCAGACAAACGCACATCGTGGGTACAGGTGCAAAGCCGAGCACTGCCTTACCTAAGCATGCTTCGGAGGAGACTTTGGGCCATGAGAACGCAGATGTGCGCGAAGTTGTAGTCGCAGATGTTTCAATGCGCTCAACCCCTGTTTCCTGCCCATCTGCCCCTGAAGAAGCCGTTTGAGAGACCACAAATCCCTGAATTCCAATTCCAAGCCTAGTCCCTAAACCAAATGTTAGAGTCCCCACGACCTCTGGAAGAAATACAAAGGTCATGGCCAACGGCGGTACATTCACCTTGAGAGTGCCGCGCTTTCTCTTCCAGGACAGCGGTTAGCCGAACATGTCCGGGTCCAATATACTGCCTCCGATATTCTGTCGCAGTAGATTGCGATGCGCAGGCAACATGTTGTCCCGATTTATGAGCTCGGAGCGATGACGGCCAGCCATGAGCGTTGTGTGAGGACGTCACGCGACGGACAGGCAACATCTTGGAGGCCTGAGTACGAGATCCGGCTCTGCTCACACACACAGCAACGTGGGCTGGTGCGCACAGGCACTTGCAGGCAAACATTTCTTGAGACAAGCCGCGCTCCCTGCAGGGCGGTGGCAACCCCTCCTTGGAGGACACACTTGGGGTGACTGGGGTTGGTTCGGTTTGGGGTCGCGGTCTTTTTGTGACGAAGACTGGCACTTGCCAAGGCAAATCAAAGCAAGTAGGAATGGACTGGCTGCCAGTCATAGACGATACATGAAGCAGTTTGCTTGCTGAGAAAAGCATATGCCATGCGTCATGAAGCGCCAAGAGCACTAGCGCTTGGAGAGCTGTTTTCAGCGAGCCTGGCATTCTGAAAGCAAAGAAGGTGGAGCTGACGATCACCTTCTCTGCTAGTGCAGAGGCCTTGGATCGGCCAGGGTCTCGGAACATCTCAGCAGCATCGCCTCCCCCCCCTCCCCCGCTCCCCCTCTACTTGCTGAAGCTGAGAGCGAAAATGTTTCTTTGAAGACTCCGCCCTGGCCCTCACCAGATCTTCGAGACCTTCTTGCGGACACTTGTAGTACAGTACACAGCAGCTTACACTGCAGCCAACTCTGTTGAAGTCAGTTTCAGTCGCCTTCTGTCGCTTTGGCTCACATGACAGCCAAGGCCGAGGCTGAACTTGACGTTCTCTCGCCCTAGCAACGAAGAGGACTGGGGGGCAGCTGTTGCCCATTTTGTGAGGTTGCGCTTCCCACACAACCCTCCAATCATCCTCTGAACCCACAACTCCACAACTCCACCACTACTCTGGTTCCAAGGAGTTGGACGCGCCGCTCCATGAGTTTCCAGCACTGGGGAGCATCCTCCTTGCATTCAGCGAGCCAGCAGCGCCCTCGGAGTTTTGCTTTGGGGTTTAGACCTGGCCACGGCTCTGAATCTGAATTCTGATCCCCCTTCCAGGCCTCCCTAAATCTCAGGGGCAATAAAGCGTGGACCGAAATCAAGGGAACCAGAGGGTTTAG
>CAJNDS010000119.1:212500-222358 GCA_905221605.1 Symbiodinium natans
CCGATGAAGGAAACATAATACAGCATGGACTAGGGAGATTCGGGTCAGTGTCACGCAGCCATGCACGTCGAGTTGGCAAAGAGCCAGCTGCTCTGCGCATTTGTGCACATGTTTGTTGAGCTCTGAATCAGGCAAAGTCTCCCAATTGGTCCCACTGCCCCACCCCCTTCCAAGATCTACAGTCTTGACATGTCACGTATGGCATCGAGGGCGCAGCGGTCGGCACTCAACGCTTCAGGCTGGCATCACATCAGATGCGAGTTTATGCCTTCATGTGTTTGTGCGTGTGCGGAGACCATCATGTCGGTCTGTGAAGGGCCGCGACATGAACGATGTGTGGGTCTTGGCCACGCACAAAGAGGCCAGGTGTTTCAACGTGTTTTATGTGGTAGTGGTGGCTAGAGTGGTATGTGCATGCTGACATTCACTTTGTGCCCCAGCTTTAGTGCAGAGTGATTTTCAAGTCAAGCCGCCCCCAGAACCCACACGACTGAACGAGGTGAACTGCGCTTCCGCCTACGAGGGCGAGACAAGCTGCTCGCTTCAGCGATGTGAGCCTGACGAGACGGGCAGGCCTGCCATGGCCGCTTGCAAACGACGTGCATGAAGATGGTCAATGTCGATGGTGGTGGCGGTGGCGGTGGCCAGTGGCGGTGGTGCTGGTGCTGGTGCTGGTGGTGATGGTGGGCTGGTGGTGGGGCTTCGCCGAAGATAATTAGCCTGCCCGCCAGCCTGCCCTCCGCCCACGTGTGCAAGCACGCGCGCCTGCCAACGTGTGCATGCACATGCACATGCCCACGCGCATGCAACACACACCCACACACGCACATGCACATGCGAGAACGTGCGCACGCGCACACGCAGACGCGCAGCACGCAGACGCGCAGACGCGCAAACAGACACGCGCACGCACAGACACACAGATGCGCAGAGACGCACGCAGATGTGCAAGCGCGCGCACACGCACACGTGCTCATCACTGCTTACGCCTTTACACAGACTACTTTTAAGCTTTTGATTTGTCGACATGTGGCTTCTTTTGCCCATATCTTGCTGGCAGCCAATGGCTGCGCTCCGGTGCTTGTCGTCAGGTTCAACCTGGGCGATCAAACCACGCGCCGCTTTGTCTGGAGGAGAAAGAGCAGTACCCTCAGTGACAATTAATGAGTGTGGACGCCGAAGCACCTGGAAACGCGTTGTAGACCACCTTGGTCTCAGGCGCCAGTGGTGGCGACTGCATCGCTGAATCTGGAGAAACCAGGCCAGACACTCTTCCTTCTTGCGTTTCCTGAGTCGCATAAGATGAAAAGCGCATGACTCGAAAAGACTTGATAAAACAAAAGAGGGGAAGTCTGGCCTCACAGCCCTGTCGTCAGGAGCCAGTTGGGCGAGGAGATCGCACGCAAGACGGAGCAATGCCATGGCCCTGTCAGGAAGTGCAGTGCAACAGCATCATAGCAGTCTACCAGACAGACTGCCAAACTCCTCAGCAGAGCTCGTGTGCCACTGTTCCCGTCCGTCGGCCTACCAAATCGTGCAAGATCTGCAGTCCGGAAATCCCTAAACCGCTGAACCGCGAGGACCAACGAGGCCCGAGCTACGCTCGAGCCATATGCGAAACCCTCAAAGCCTTCCAAGCCCTAGACAGGATCCCTAAACCCTAAACATCCCTAAACATCCCTAAACATCCCTAAGCATCCGTAAGCATTTGCTTTATGCAGCAGAGGCAACTGCCCGACTTGCACATCTCCTCCTGGGCCGCCAAGTGGGCCTCCACTCCCCAGCGATATGCTGAACGAGCGGTGGCCCGAGGTCACCAGGGTCACCAGATTGCCGGCTTTCTTTCGAGAAATCGGTGTTGAGGTGGTTTGGGTGGATGTTTGGGCTTTGGGGGGGGGACCGTGCTGTGCTCGCAAGGGACGGCTCTCCGACAGCTCATCATTTTGCCAGCCATTTCCTTTTTGAAGTTTCGAATTGAAGTTCCCCAAAGTTTCCGCCTGGCCCTCTGGCAAGCAGGCCCATGCTCAACACGATCTACTCACTATTCTGTTGCGATGAGGTACTACGTCCAGGATTACACGTTGGTGCCCTCTGATGACTCTCGACCCCTCCTTTGTGCTCGTGGGATGACGCCAACAGGCACAAAAAAGACCTCGTAAGCTTGCGAGCTCAGCGTACGCTAAATCCTGCCACTGACGGTACGGTAGCTGGAACCATGAGCGAGCTGACGGTGCCTCTGTCAGTGCAGGCAATTTCAGCTGCCCCCTCGGACTTTCACACAGCTTGCCTCAGTCTGGATTGCAGATAGGCCTGACAGGTCAAGCTGCGAAGCTTGCAATCTGAGGCTGCAAATTGTTTGACCGATACTTCGCCGTGTTTGCCAGCCCCTTAGTGACTTCGTGTGCTCCCAACCACGAGCCTGACAGCATTCTCACGCAACAACCTCGGCATCTCCGGCTTTCTCATTGCATTGGAAACTGATTCCCCAAGGAGACTCCATATCCCACCTGCCAGAACTCGACGTGCAAGGCCCAAAAAAGTGGCGTGTGACCCGCTCTCACGACAAATATGCCGCTGTGCACTTTAGCATCAAGGCAAATTGTGATTAAGCCTCTGCGATGGGTAGGCGCCGCCCGACGTTGCAAGCCTGGAGAACTTCGCAACCTGGGATGTGAATGCGCTAGCGCCTTGAGAAGCTTGCAGCAGCCACCATTGCTTTGCAAGGGTTGAGCTCTGATGGTGTCTTATGCACGAGCGCAACATGCACGCGTGCGCGTAAGCATTGGCGCGGCTCCGCACGTTTGGAGATTGCATTGTCTTCAGCACGGCGTCAGGTCGACAGATGGTCATTACTGTCGGACGCTCAATTCTGTTTAGGGCATGCCTAGATTAATTGCAGCAGTGTGTAATCATTGCACTCGCCGACTCGTTCATGATCTTTCATGGGCAACGTGTACCAGGTAATTTGGACAATGTCTGTTTTTGCACGTCTCAGCCTGTCTAGAGCACCTTGTGACAGTCCAGTTGCTGGCAGAGCTTGATAAGGCCCGAACATTTCAGCGAGCAAGCCCGCATCTTAGCATTGCAAGGTCCTAATTCGGAGTAGGAGGTCTGTTGACACGTTGTGGATTCAAAGCGTGTATGCTGCCTCACGAACGGTAGACTGTAAAGTCTCATGATTTAGGGGCTTTTGCTCTCCCAGCGTTTATGGTGGACACACGGTCTCCGAATAACTTGAGGCAGTTGGTAGTTGTTGGCAGAAATCTGTTTCGAGCGCAGTGCTGAACTGAGTCCGCTGCCACACGGCGGCATCTGCGCGGTGCTCTGTGCTCCCGGATTCAAGGCAGGGTCTGGCTCACAGGGGATGTGGGTGAGAGAATCTGAGAGCGCGAGTTGGGAGCCCACAGCATGTACAGAGCTATTCAATCAGTCCCTGGCAGAACCTGTAGGACCTTTAAACTACACGCACAAGCACTGCGATTCGTGTGGTGATGTGCGGTGCTTGTGCATGTTGAACCCGCATAGACCATCACATACCTGCCAGTCGCCCCAAGAATCATTTGTCAATGGATTTGGTTCAGGGCGCCGGCGGGGGCGGGGGGGGGGGGGTACACCCTAAACATCCCGACACCCTTAAACAAATGCGTGTTTCCCCTCTGCCCCTTCCCCCCGCCACCTTCCCACCCAAGATATTTATTTCGCCAGATTTAAGTCTCTGCACTCGGGCTGGGTGCATAGCAGTCGCACGACTCCGGGCAGGTAGACAATGTCTATCGCTGCGAGCAAGGAGAGTTTCTGGTGCCTGCCTTTGCATTTCAGCTGGGCTTGCTACGATCTCGCTTCTGGGCTGTGCCAGGTTCAGACAGGATCTCAGTATCCCTTGAAACCTTCACAAGGTGGTCCACCACTGCCTAGAAACATTCATATAACCTCAGGACCCTAAGCCGTTTTCTCGCCTGCAGATGCTGAGGCACCCCACTGCCAGAGGCTCGAGTGCCATGAGCCGTTGGAGCCTTAGACCCTCGAGAAGGGTGCTGATGAAAGATGCCCTTGCGTGCAAAACTCACATAGCACGGACATTTGCATGCTTGAGGTGTTTCGCGAAAGTCCGCATTCGTGGTCACGTAAGTAGATAAGATTTCATGGACGCTCTTCGTCACCTCCACCCCCCTCCTCCACCCCTCTCCTCTCCGATCTCCTGAATCCTACTGAGGTCGGGTCTAAACGGGGGACGTCCCGGCCTCGGATGCTAGACATGTTGTCCTCGTTGAACCAGTTAAACCGTCTAGGCTCCTTGCTGCAGCCCTTCCTGCATTTGAAAGAACCCAGAACCCGTTCAAGGCGGTGCTTGCACATCTGCACCTGCCGTATGTACAGCTCCGGAACCAGTGTACAAGTTCCGGCAACGCGTAAATGACATGGTCCAGCATGGTCCCTTGACATATAGTCCCGTGCCTTTCTTAAGAGGGTTCTGAGGGCTCACAAAGTCGATTCAGGCCCCCTTACTATCGGCCCTTAAGTACCTACACTAAGAAAATCCCAGGTCTGGTTTGCCAAAACGAGGAAAACACTCCCATCTTCGGTGCTGCCTGGGACTCAGCCCTGCTCGCAACCTTTGGAATCCTGCCCTTCTGTTTCGGTGCAGAAATCCTGAATGGGCCAAGGTTTGCGACCTCCTGTGCCCGCCTGGCTACATACCCTCCAATGTCGTGGCCACCTGTGCTACCGAATTGATGGAGCCAGAGGCCACAGTGGCGCCTGTAATTATTGAACATTAATCCCCTCCCGCATCCATGAACCCCCTCACCCCCTTTCCTTAATGGCCTAATGTTATGTTTGCTGGGGCTAGGCCTGGGGTCAGCAAAACCTAGTCTCTGGATCCAAATACCTCGCGGCTTTGTTCTCAGCTAAGCGGTCGAGACACAAAAGCTGACCCCTTGGGGCAGGCACAGCCAACGTTTGATCCGCCCGTGCAGTGCACGCTGAGATCTCAGCTGTTGTCCATCGCAATGTTTGCCATGCACGCCGCAGGTGGGTCCGGAGGTCTTACATGTTTCTGTGGGTTGAAGTGGCTTGCTGGAATAGGTCCGCCCGTACAAACGTTTGTACAGCTTGTACTGCTTGATCTTCATGATCTCCTCTGAGGCCCAGTCTCTGTGGTGATTACCCCTTCACCATCTCGGCTGAAGAAAACTCTGGCATGGAGTATGCCGTGGTGGAGTATGCCACCGACAGCCGAGCAGAGGCCTCGGCTCATTGACGCTTAAGGCTTATGGGGTAAAGCTCTTCGCTACACCAGCTGGTTTGGCAAGTTGTGGAGCTCAGCACGTTTATGTCCTGCGATCTCCTCCTGTTTGCGGCTCGTGCAGAGTTGGGCATGCTTGGCGCGCTGGTCCTAAGGAGATTGAGGCCACGGCAACGTTAACCTGCCTGTCCGGCACCTCAGTCAGTGCTCGAAGCAGTTTTAGAATGGGTCCCAAGCATATGTCCATGGCTCGGCTACAGTGGCATGGAATGGGTACGATACGTTAGACCTCCCTTGCATGCGATTCTCAGGCAAGGCTATTCACCTGGCGGTTCCGCCTTCGGCCTTTCTGGAAGCCTCGAATTGAGGCGAGCATGGGCAGATTCTTGTATTGTCAGCCACAGAACGTCCTGCGCTGTTTGCATAAACGTGCCAGAGAGTCTTGTGGAGGTGCGGTCCTATCGTGAGCAAGGAGAATGAACCAGACGTAGAGTGGAAGCTGGAATACACTGGCGCAGCGCACTCGGGTGCATGTTGAATGCAGGTTGCAAACCAGCGCTTGAATCTCATCTCTGCCGATGAGCAGCTGCGTTGTTAGTGATGCTAATGTGATATGTGATAAGCCATGGCCAGTGATTCTGCTATTAATAATCGTTCGGCCCAGCATAGTCCAAGGAGGAGCTATGTCTGGCCATACACTTGCCATACCGACGTTATAACCATGGCCGATGCTAGCTTGCAGAGAAAGACAGCACAACAGATTGCAAGGGCACGAGACGTCAGGCTATCCTTCATAAGATCGAATTTCCGCTTGTCAAGGCATGCTAGATTGAATGCGTTGATTCTCTTCAAGGCCCGAGCCGGCCGAATCTGCGCTCCCGACGGCCTGGCGGTCTACGACACCGCTGGCCTCCAAGCCGATGATATCAATTGTCAGTGCCATTACCCATGAAATTTGTGCCCCACCTCTGAGACACTTTTCTTTGAATGGATGTATAAGCAGGTGGCTGGAAGGCACGACAAGTTGTGAATCATGTGATATGCGACCCTGAGGTCGTTCTCCTGGGAAACATTACAATGATGTGCGGCGCTGGATATCACTTGACAGCTGGTTGTTCGTTGTGAAGGGCACCTCTTTGGAGTAAATTGCACCACTCTGCCAAGGCTGAATCTGCCAAGCACCCTGACAAAGGCCGGGCTGTACACGAGTGACAGATGGCTTAGAATGAGAGTATAGACTGTAGATACACTATGACACACTATATTGCTACATATATGTGTATTTGTATCTAGGGGGGCTGTCGCCCGGGCTGTTTTCCCAAAACGTGTTTTTGCTGTTTTCTTGGCGCGCGCATGGCCAGAGCATTCCCTCACGATGACAACGTCCGTGTTGCCAATGCATGCGAATGGCCAGAGCGCTGCATCTGAAGATGCCTGCGCTCCTTTTCATTACTTTCCTTTTCTTCTCAAGCCCAAGTTGAGGATACCTCCTGGCAACGGAGACGTCCCTGTTTTGCACTGGGGCCCGACATCTGAAAAGACGCTCCCGGCCACCAGCCAAAGATTGCAAAGAGTCGATTGCCCGAAGCGGCAGCAACAAGAACAACAGCAAGAAGAACAACAAGACGAACAACAAGAAGAAGAACAACAAGAACAACAACAAGAATCACAACAAGAAACACAACAATAAGCACAACAAGAACAAACACAGCAAAGTACCCCAAAGCACAACAAAACACAACAAAACACAACAAAACACGACAAAACACGACAAAACACGACAACACACAACGAATACACAACGAAACACAACAAAAAAACAACACAACACAACAAAACACAACAAAACACAACAAATCACAACAAACCACAACAAAGCACAACAAAGCACAACAAAACACAACAAAGCACAACAAACCACAACAAAACACAACAAAACACAACAAACCACAACAAACCACAATAAGCACAAACACAAAACTAAGAAGAATAATAAGAATAAGAATAATAAGAAGAAGAAAATAAGAATAGAAAGAAGAAGATGAAGAAAGGTAAAAATAAGAATAGAAAGAAGAAGATGAAGAAAGGTAAGAAGAATAACGACACCAACAATGACCGGGCGCAGGGGGGCCAGAAGGGCGGGAGGTGGGCTTTAATGTGTCTATATATATATATATAATGTACATCTATATATATATATATATATACACATATGGGTGCTGCCCCTCGCCCAGGATCAGCTCTGCACCACATTCAAGGATCGCTTCATCGGCGATGTCAGCCTGGCCCTTGCTTGGTCCCAAGCTTTCCAGAAGCGGCCTTCACAAATTGCCAATGGAGGGCGCTGTCATGTACATCTCGATGTATCGGGGAGCATTTTCCCGTAGTGGGCCTGGGATTGCGTAGAGAGCATCCAGGCCTACAGTATTGCTGCCAGTGCATGCGGACCTTCAACTCCCAAAGCGCATGTTGCAACGAAAAGCCAGCCCAAGCAGCTGTTTCGTTGCTTGCTGCCGCCAAATCAGCGCTGCCTGGGCTTGGGCAGTTCCTGCTCCCAGGTGATGGGGCTGTCCTCCGCTGGGCAGGCACATCTGCTTCCCTGTCAAAACTGTCAAGCACTCGTTGGGAATGAGAATCTCTCAAGGAATCTTTGATGACATCAGACTTCAATGGCAGGTTCCACTCAACGCAGCTTCAGTCACGGTCTCAGACGGCAGCCATTTAAATAGAACCGACATCGTTCATCGAGAAGAAACTTGCTGAGCTGAGCGCGAAAGAGTGCCTCGGTGTGCAGGTGTTGAATGTTGAGATTTCGGCTTGTGAGTCATCTCTGCGGATACGGAGACGACTGGCTGCCGTTGCCGCATGGCAGCATGTAGATGCACGACTCATGCTGGAGCTGCACATCTAAGCAGGGAATAACAGTAGATGTTGTTGGAGTTCACTGGTTGCAATAATTTCGTGGAACCTGCCAGCCTGCCAGCCGCAGAGAGAGAGAGAGAGAGAGAGAGAGTATGCCCGAGCAATGCATTTTTGCGATTCAACCCTGTGTTCGCTCAGGCAACAGCAGTCAGCTTTGCCGTGAAGGTTGGAAGCTTTGAGCGACGACCCGGGCTTCATAGCTATCCCTGGTACCCGGTCTGATAAATAGTAAACCTTCATGTCCTTCCGATGGTGTCCCGGGAAGGAAAACATGAGCTTTAGCACTTCTAGCAAATTGAAGAATGTGCCATCCTCTTCTTATCTGACTTTGCGAGTGCCTGCTGCGGATTAACTCCACCTCAAAATTGCTGATCAGCCCGCAAGTAGTGCAGGTAGAGAACGATGCAGAAGCACTGCAGCTCCAGTCCACAGTCACAGAGCAGGATGCAAGCCCAGGGCTCAGATGGCTCAGAGGCTGTCCAGCGATTTGGGATTTCCGATGCTGGAAGCCCGTTCATCTGATAGTTGCCGATACCTCACTGTCCATTTCTAGGGTCAACTGTCTTCTGAAGTTGCAAAGATTACGCAAAAGTGCCAAGATAAATTGGACTTGAGGCTTGCATCTTTGCCTTTTGCAAAGGTGACGTGTTTGACCGGGTCTTTTCGCTGGCCTTGCTGTCTTCTTCTGGCATCGACGTCTCAGGCGGGCAGGCTTCTCCAATGTCCGAGAAGCCGCAAAGCACTTGTCACTGTTGGCCAGAGCTGAAATGTGGAGCGAAAACAGATTTCCAAAGCCACAACACTGGTAAGACTAGGGACGGCAGATTTCTGTAAGGAAACCGAGAAGCGGATCGTGCGTGAACCTGCGACTCCTGTATGCCAGATCTAGCAAAGACCCGCATGATCCGCGACATCCTGTACATTATTGACAAGCGCGGCTCTCAGAGAGACCTGCTGATCTTTCTCCAGTCAGCGACCTTTGAATCAGGTGTCGCCATAGCCATAGACTTGATGTAGCGCGCAAAAAGCATATTCGTACTACAAGGAGAGCACAGAACAACAATGCAAATAAACGAGAGTCAGAGTCAAATGTCACAAGATGCTACAGCTTGCCACGTCGCAGCCGCGCACTCCGCCAGGCCGGATGGAACGCAAGTCTCAGTGGCCGCAGCCCTGGCGGTTGTCGGCATCGGTGTCGAAGCTGCAGTGTAGCAGCACATTGCACAAAAACCTCACGTCTCGCATAGAATCGACGTGGAGGTGTCTCTTTTGGAAGATGCAAGTTCAAACGCTGTCAAACACACTTCTGTGTGTCGCGACGACTGGGCGGCAGACGGATTGTGACATTTTCAAGGTTAAGATGAAGCGATGCAAAGCAAGATCTTGCGTGTTTGGTGTCTTGTCCACTTGTTGGCAAGGTGCGAGACAATAGCAGGAGCCCCAGCAGCGCAAGGCAACCTTAACCATCATGACCCATCCTGATGAGTCACAGAGTCAGATCACGAACACTTGTCAGCTCATCGCATGGCCACCAAAGGCAGCAACGACACCGGCAACGACAGCAACAATGACACAGGCCTTTTTCCCACGTCTTCAGGGAAGATGAGTTGACAATAGTGCCGCTGCGGCGGTGAGTTTCACTGACCACGCCAACGGCACGATTTGTCAGCAGGAGAAGACGATGATGACGG
>CAJNDS010000120.1:0-42500 GCA_905221605.1 Symbiodinium natans
ACATCAGGCAACGTAGAGGCCTCCTGCAGAATCTTACACAGGAGGCTTGGGAGGCCCACGTTGGGACACAAGGGCGCAAGAGCACTTCACACCACGCGGGTTATTTATGGCGCATGTCTGCATTGAGAGCTTCAAGGCCCAGATCCAAAGCTGCCTCCAGAACGAACCTCGGCTCCCCGCAACATGTGCACACAGCTTCTATAGAACCGAACGCTGGCATCCCCTTATCGACCCAAATCCTCCAAGGAGCAAAAATGAGCAGATTTCACGGAGCCGCTCCTCGAAGAATCCTGTGGAGCTGGCGGGCGCCCTTCCGGACGGCCAGGTAATTGAAGTAGCTGAACGCGGACATGCCGAGGGCGTAGGCCGGCAGGATGCCAAAGGATTGGCCGTGCACCACGGCAAGGCCAGAGGCGAAGGTATACGGCCACTTCGCCCCGCGGACGAAGAGGGTGAGCAGGGAGGACGCCCCAGAGATCGTCTTGTACTTGATGGCGTTGGGCTCCAGTCCCTTCAGCAAGATCTCCGCCAACATGCCGGCGATGCCCTCAGCCTCGAGCCACCAGACCATGTCCTTGTAGAGGCCATTCTCGGCCAGGCCAGCCAAGTTCAAGGGGATCAGGAGGGTCAGCGAGAGAGAGTGATGGAAGAGCAGATGCTTCTTCAAGAAGTCCCAAGTGCACGGGGTGCGGCCGAGCCAGGGAATTGGGTTGAAACCGCCCATGCGGAGGGAGTGGATCAGCAGGTCGGCGGCATCGTGGCCCACCTGGCACAGGGCGGCATGCTGGAACAGCACTGCCGCCTCGTAGAAGTAGGAGGCTGTAACGAGGCCCAAGACCAGGATGTGTTGAATGATGATGATGAGCCACCGGAAGAGGAAGGCTTCTGTGCTCGCAGACTGGGGAGGAAAGCCGAGCCGAGCCAGGGCCCTCTGCCACTGCTCTCCTGAGCGGGCCATGTACCCTGGCACCAGTCGCCACGGTGAGAAGAGCCCCTGGCACCCGAAGGCCACGTAGAAGACAAAGGCCCACAGCCCAGCCACACGAAGCTGGCCGGTCAGGCTCTGCAAGGGCTCCGCCAACCCGGACCCCAGTACGGCCACCAGCGCTTGAAGCGCGAAGGCTGGAAGCCATATGAGGGCCACGATCAGCACGAGCATCACCATCACCAGACACCAGCCACACAGGGCCAGCACTGCCAACAACAAGGCTGAGCATACCACGCTCTCCCCCACCAATGTCAAGACCTCCATGGCCCAAGGAATGCCTCACAGGGTGCTGCACAGGACAAGCTCCTTCGCTGCTCCGGCCGAAATGCTGAGCCCTTCAGCCATCAGCGCAGCTCTTAGGATTGAAGCCTTAAGTGTGCACATTGTCCAGACAGAAGACAAAAGCATGGGCAGAGGTCCTTCTGGGCCCATCCAAAACCGGAAGCGAGGCACTTCCTGCAGCAGGAGCAAAAGCACATAAAGGAGGAGAAAGGAAGGTGCACAGGCTGTTTCAGCTGAATGGAAATGCACACAGAAGCGGCTGAGCATTTACATGTCATTCCTCTCAATTAGGGTTTGGGACCTAACGTGACCGAACTACAAAACCCTCTTTGCCCTAAACCCTAAAAGCTAAAAAACCCTCGCCCTCAACCCCCCTAAAGCTGCCGATGCCCTGAACAGATGCCCCTTCGGCGAGGTCATGACCGAAATTCTAAACTCTAAGCCCTTCAAAAATATGCCCGAGGTCCTACGACCTAAGTGAGGTTCAGGGTTTTGGGTTTAGAGAGGAACCTAGCTCCCACACCACCCTGTCAAGCGGCGAACAAAGAAGCAAGGACCACCCGTGACCTCATCTGGGTACTTGGGTAATTCCTGATGTAAGGTTTAGGGTTTGGGGTCTTAATTGATATAGGGCGACCTCTTTTATGCCCCACCTATTAGCAGAATCGCCCTAAACCCTAAGCCCAAGCACCCCCTCAAACGGATTCCAAAAAAGACGCTAATTCTCCGCAGCCTCCATTTTGTGTCAAAGCCTGGGATTGCGACATCGGCACTTTAAACTAAAGAAAACAAAAGGCTCTGGGGATTAGGACTACGAGGTCTACTCAATTTGATTCTTCGGGTTCATTGTGCTGATGTTGGAGGTTTCTGCGTCCAAGGGGATTAGTTTTTGGTAGTCATGCAGGCTCCTGCACTAGGGATCTTAGGGTTGGTGCCACGCTGTGCTCGATTCAACCTTCACACCGCCCAAGATCGATACTAGAGAGACATATTCAAAAGGGCTTAGGGTTCAGGGTTCTGGGCTTAGCGTGCCCGATGCCCCTTCCTCTCGTCTGGGGCGTGCACTTGCCATTGAGGGCCTGCGCCACGAAGGAAGTTGGCGAATGGGTGGGTTCAGGTACTGGTGCAGATCTGTTAGTTTGTAGTGCCGATATAAACTGTGTCGCGGGTGAACTGCTTCGTTGAGTGATTTTGCTTCGTCTAAGTCATCAAACCTATATATATGTATATATATATATATACATATATAGAGAGAGAGAAAGAAAGATATGTTATATGTGCGTATGTATATATATATATATCAAAAAATTGTTCTCACACAACATAACATCGAACACATCAAAGCGAAATAAGCTATGCTCACAGAACAAAACGTGATGCGGACCATCACATATGATGACGCAATGTATGACAATGTATATACATGTATATACATAGACTGGTTATGAGAACTCTGATGCAGGCACATATGAGTATGGGCTTCAGGCTCGGGGCTTGAACTGGCCCGTTAAACCCTTGGAAAAATCCAGAATATCGTCTCTTCAGCGGAATTGCAAGAAATATTCAAGGGAGGCCACACAACCTCGCCCTAACCTCTAAAGCCTCAGGCCAGTAGGTTTAGGGTTCTTTTTGTTTGGGGTTTGGGGTTTGGGGTTTGGGGTTTGGGGTTTGGGGTTTGGGGTTCTCGAAAGACAAGAGATCGAACTGCGAACCCTCGCACCCCATCCCGACCAACCACCGGCAGACTGCAAGCCAACGACCTGGCAAGATCCTAGGCCCTAAACCTGAGATCCTAAACCCAAAACCTTTTAGGGTTTAGGGTTGATCTTGCGTGGACACTTCATCTTTGAGACAGGGCGGGTTTTCGGTCTGGGGGGTGGGTTTGGGGTTTCGGGTTTAGGGGTGTGGGGTGGAAGGTATCAGGGGGTGGGTTTCGGGCTTGAGGATTTCAGGGGTCTGGGGCTGTAATAGGCTTCGTTTTGCAAGACTGGGAAACCTAATCCCAGCAAGAATTCGGGGATTGGCGGAAAGGTTGTCGGAACGGCTTACATCGTCACCCCATCGCCTGTACGACCCCCTTGCCGCGGAAATCGGCAAGGAGGCAACCCTTAACCCATAAGGGGCTTATAAGTCCTAAGTTGCCATTTTTTGAGGTAGAGGGCCCTAAACCCTAAACCCCTAAACCCAGAACCTTAACATGCCTAAGATGACAAAACTCTCTAACAGCCCGAAACCCTGAACCTCCCCTCTGCAGTTTGCCGGCTCCTCGTAGATTCCCGGACTTGAGGAGCCCTTAAGTACCTCAATAGAGAATGCTGAAGGGTCCGGTGCAGGATTTAAGGTTTAGGGTTTAGGGTTTTAAAAAAAACATGAATGTACCTAAAGCGGGAATACTTAGGCCTTAAAGTACTTCTCATACAGGGACTTCTGGGCCCAAGTATATTGAGGCACATGGACCCTTGGAAGAAGAAAAGTTTAACCCACTTGAATCCGAAGGAGAGATCTGACTGAGCTATCGCAGCCTTGCAATCTGAAACTGAAACTAAGCCAGGCCTGCAGCCCAAACACTGCCAAAAGCTTTAGTGTAGCGTTTGGGGGCTTCACTCTGAAATTCGAACCCCTAAGCCTAAAGGACATCAAGCAGGTCACCCTAAGCCCTTGCCTCCTGCGCAAACCAAGTTTGGGGTGTAGTTGGGGTTTCAGGTTCTAGGGTCTAGGGTAGGGCATACTAGCTACTAACAATGTGTAAGAGACTTACAAAATAAGCTGTACTCATGACTCATGGCTCTGGATGATGTAAAAAGGCCACTGTCAAGGTGCGGAAAACTCAAACCCTAAACTGTTGCAGGATGTTTAAAACTCAGCCTATAGATTCCCACCAACACGCACCCACCCCAAATTGGGTACCCACAAATATTCCAATTCGAATCTCAAGGACTAAGGCTCTGGATGATGTAATGCTTATGTAAGGGTGCGGAAACCTCCAGCCCCAAATCTTAAGCCTAAGTCCTTAGCCCCATACTCTGAACGGCTGGGGGAATATGGGAAAAAGGCAAGCTGACAGCGCCTGAGCTTCGGGATTTAGAGCTGTTTGAGTACCCAGTCATAAACTGGGTTGGCCTTCAAACCCCTTTGACAAATATTAGTGTACAGGGTCCCGTATAAACCGACTACGCAGCATCATGATAGGTGCACACGAGCACGCGATGCGGAGGATGCCGAGCTTGGAGCCCGGCCCCCACTGCAGCTCGCCGGGCTGCTCTGCGTGTCGTCCCACAAAGTCCTGCCAGCAGGAAAGCGTGTTGGTTGCCAGCCACGTGGCAGGAAGCATGCCTGCAATGCTGCAAGCCCTGCAAGGAGATGCCATCTTCACGTGACCTTGTGGCGCTTTACGCCATGCTGTTGCAAGTTCAAGAGAGATGCCAGAGTACAAGGCGTTTACATGGCCCGCGACTCAGGTCTGGAAAGGGGCATGTACAGGCTGTATCGCTTCGGTCGCGGCTGCACGTTGTTTATCGCGCAGGACCACGACATGTGGGGCTTTTATGTGGCTGTAAACATCATGGAACGTAGATGCCGCCTGAGGCGTTAGGGTTACGGGTTTCCGTCCACAGAAGGTTCTGGAGCCCTACATCCTCAGCTTGTGGATAGCAAAGCCTGAATTAATATTTGCTAGTAAGGTTAGAGTTGAAAGAACTTATGTAGGGCCCAGTGTCCCGCCCGGTCTCTTGGAAGCCCGCAGAGTCGTCGATCCCTGGAGCTGCAGACAGACACCCAAGCATCCTTGGAGTACCCACCCCAGACCATCCCGCACGCCGAGAATCCCTGAAGTGTCCACCCTCAGAGAAACCCGTGGAAAATCCTCGAAGAAGGCACAGAGGACCACATGCTCAATTTGTGAGTCACCTCCGGTTCGAAGCGACATGCATAGAATTTCTGGTTATTCACAACCCTAAACCCTAAACCCTAAACCCTAAGCCCTGGGGCTCTCATTGTGCACGTTCCTGTCTATCCATCTGTTTCCTTGGCTCAAACAATCCCCAAGCTTCCACAGTGGAGGGTTTGGGATGTAAGGTTTTGGGTAAAAACCACGGGGTATGGTGCAAGGTATAAGGGCTCTAAACTCTGAACCCAAAACCCCTAAACCTCTAGACGCCTAGAAGGTCATAGGGTTTAAGGTTTAGGGTGCAGGGCCGAGGCTGCGTGAAATCCGAAACCCCGAACTGAAACCCCCAAACCCTGACCGCAAAAGTAACTTCCCTTAGAGTTTAGGGCTTCGGGCTTGCAAGGTCTAAGGTTGCGGACGGTGCGCAAAGGACGCGCTCCTCGGAAGCAGGTGCCTCCGCCTCGGCAGGGTCACGGCGCTTTCTGGATTAGCTTTTTGGGTTTATAATGGGTGTGGGCTTGACCGATGTTAGATCAAAGGCTGGGACAGAGCTTTGATCAACACATGTTCTTTGAAGTTTGTCTTCCTCATCCGTGGTTGCGCGGTTTTTGAACTTCAGGGTTTCGGGCTTTGGGCATGAGGGGTTGAAGTTTTAGGAGTTACGGGTTTGGGTGTAGCGTTGGGAGCTTCCGGGCCGAGGACTTTGGGTTTTGGGTTCGAGTTTAGGGTTTAGTCAAGGGTTTCCGGCCACGGGAGCACACAGAGGGTCTGGAGATGTTTGGTTGTGGCATTGTCAATTGCGACAGGTTCATCAGAAACCTCCGCCTAAATAGCGCTGTGCGAAGATTGGCTAGCTGGGTGCCTCAAACTCCGCCAATCGATGCTTCAATGAGGTGGCGAGTTTGAGTCCTACTCTGGCAGCACGGCCGTCTACACGCTGCTCTAGAAGACCAACGAACATTTGCATGTAGTCGGTATCGGCGGTATGTGACTTCTCACAAGATACCCTAAGCTCTAATCAAAGAATTAGGGAGAGTAGGCCGTTTTGAATCTCACAAGCCTCTACAATGCCAAACCCTCAGCCAGCTTCGGCCTTACCCCGTCAAGCTCGAGACCCTAAGCCTATACCCTAAGCCCTAAACCCTCAAGGCAAAACAAATAGAATGGGGTAAGCTGGCCCCGGTCTGTGACATCATCCTGAATTTGTTGCCCAAACAAGCTTGCGCGGCACCAAGCCCCGTCACCGGCAGCTCCAATTTTGTTTATAAGTAAACTGATGGAGATCAAAAACCTTCATGTTCAAAAGGCTCCCTAAAGGCCCTAAAAGGATCGGCCTCCCTCGAAAACGCTAAACCATATAACCCTAGACCATATTGGGAGGTTCATGGTACTGAATAACCCAGCAATACCTGTATTCATAACCCAGTTATAACCATATCAGTTTGGGACGGGACTGCTTTTTGTTTTTGTTTTTCATTGCGTGGTTGTTCGAGTCTCTTCTCCTGGGAGTCGCGCGCTGCACAGGCACAGTGCACAGTTTGGTCATGGTTGTCTTTTGGCCTGCGTTGTTCCCACTCGGTCCTTCCTGTGCCCCTCCACCCACGCCCCCACCCCCCCCCCCCCACCCCCAAAAGTGTGAACCTAGGTGCCAAAACGTAAACTCGGCCAAAACTTTCGGTCAAAGCGTTATTGGGATGAAAACCCTATGTACAATTTCTATAATCCCTAAGCCCGGCATTTCTTGACCAGAAGGCTGTGGCATGTAAGGAGGCCATCGGGAGATTTAGTGTTTTTGATCATGCTTCATGAAAATGAAGATCTCATCTAAGATTCTGAATTCATATCTTTGATTAGTTCAACAATTGTGAACGCCAATTAGGACAAGACAAATACAAATTAACAAACGAAGTATACAAAAAGCCTACTATTTTTCGAACCTTATATATGTACATACTGAATGTATATGACTAATACTACGATAGAGTTGACCCACTGCTTCCAGCAGCGGCGCGCAGCTAAAAAACGAAGCTCGGAAGTGTTCATGAAGCAACGCCCAATCATGAGTTTGCGGACCCCCCCCCCTCCAGCATCCCCCGCCAACCAGTTAGCCGCAAAAAAACATGGTTAACAAATGAGACAACTCACCCAACACCGGTGCCCAATACCGACGTATTGCGCGGTAGTGTGCTGGTTTTCGAGGCGCGTGCTAAATTCACGACTGCTTGCCGCTCCAAGCTGTGTTGCGATCTTGCCGCTTTTGCGCAGAGTGAATTCACAGTCGGCGGTCCACTACTTGTAGCCTAATTGGCAGGGGGGTCAGGGGGGGGCCTGAATTCAGAAAATCCGCTATTTGCTAGCACATAGCCTACAAATAGCAAAATAGCCACTACTTGTAGCTTAATTGTCAGAAATAATTGGCAGGGGGGCGCGGGGCCTGAATTCAGAAATCCGCTGTTTGCCAGCAAATAGCCTACAAATAGCCACTATTTGTAGCAAAATTGGCAGGGGGGCTGGGGGGGCCTGAATTCAGAAAGCCGTTATTTGCTAGCAAATAACCTACAAATAGCCACTATTTGTAGCTTAATTGGCAGGGGGGCCGGGGGCTTGAAATCAGCAAATCAGCTGCTTGCCAGAGAGATAGGGGGGGCGAGGCGGGGGAGGGGCGGGTTGGGGGGGAGGCAATAAATCTCGGTGCTAGTTTGTGGCTTGGTGTGGGCCTTGATTCACAGGCTCCGTCTCGCGTTTTGAATTTTGAACTTCAGCGTGGCAAGCTTTCACCAAAACCATCAAGTTGCACAAATAACAAGCTGTTAGCTAGCAATTAAGGAGCGTCTCGTTGTTTGCTACAGAAGAACCCACCAGTGAGACGCAACGTAGGTGTGCCGCAGAGAAACATACGGAGCTTATCCAATTTAAAGTAGTGGCACCCTTTGGGCGGCTTACTCACTGGCATCACACAACATGTGTCACTCATGTTCCCATCCACTTTGTTCGAAAAGCCTTCGGCGGCATGGGCGGCCAAGTAGCCAAAGAACGAAGCTCTGATTGTCCACGAAACAACGCCCGAGCGCTTAAAGTTGTAGGAATTTTAGGGTGCCAAGTGAATCAAAAGTACAACCTCTTGCGCCCTTGCGTCCCAACGCGGGCCTCCCGAGCCTCCTGTAGGGTGTTTTGGGTTTAGGGTTTGCTGGGTTTCGGGGCAAACGGCCAATGCAACAGGTGCTAAAACCGGAGGGCCTTCGGACTTTGCATCGGCACTATTGCAAAATCCGAGCACCCCAAAGGCCAACCATGACTATATGATACCTAAGGGTGTATAGGGTTTAGGGTTTGGGGCTTAGGGTTTAGGGTTTAGGGCTTAGGGCTTAGGGCTTAGGGTTTAGGGTTCAGGGCGACCTCTGCAGAATACAGTAGATTCAGCGCATGGCTGTTTTTCGATCTGGCTGATCGCGTCGGCTTTGAGGCAAGCTCCAACGTGCACATTTGCATAGCGAAGAAGCTGCGCTCGCCACTTCGTGTTTGTTCCCTGGTGAGGAATGGCTGCGCTTCAAGGGGCCTCTGTCCACGCAATCATCCGGAGCAAACATCGAGCCATGCAGTTTCAGCTAGAACAAACACAAAGCCGAAGCCCCATCTCATTCGTCTGGCGCGTGCTTAGCAGTCAGACAGCTAGTCCACAAGGAGCGAACACAGGCAGGCTTAAACTTGTCAGGATTTGGGTTTCTTGAGTCCTGAGTCACCAGGAATCTCGCAGTCCACAACCCTTGGCCCTTTACCCCTGCGTCGCCTTGCGAAACCTTTTTGTGCAATCGGCGCCAACATGCTGCAACTGTGCACTGTACATCTATGCGGCATGCATGTCATTGTCTCTGGAACTAAACGGGTTTTTGCAGTGCACGCACACTTGTTTACGGTGGAGCAACTGCGACCGAAGTAAAAAGGCTGCTCTTTCCGTGCGCTTATGCAGTCAAAGGCAGCTCAAACATAGCGAATCCCAAGCCCAGGATCACTTTTGCTGCGGGGCTTCTCGCAGCCTCGGCACCAACAGTACTCATGGTCAAGCTGTCGGCTTGCTAAGACTACGATGGGGGTTACGCAACAAATCACGAGCCTGCACTGCAAGCAAAGCGCATGGCATGCGGATACCCTCATTAGCGACTCCATGCCCGAGAAGCTTGCATCACACTGAACCGCTGCCAACTTCGGTGTTTTCGAGGTTCAGTGACACCTCTCGGAGATATCGGCACTTCTGCAAGCCTTCGGCCAAACAGGAGGCGCCACGGCCACCTGGGAAGTTGCCAATGCCCTCATGAGCCACTCCGTGCCCGAGAACTTGCATCACACTGAACCCACTCTATACTGCTTCCCACCAATACGGACCCAAATGACGCTTCCCTGCGAACATCGCCCTCAGCCCGCGGCCAACATTGGTGGCTAGGAGGGACAGTGACAACGCTCGGAGATTCTTGCACTGCTGCAAGCCTTCGGCCAGACGGGAGGCACCATCGTCACCTGGGACGTTGCAGATACCCTCATGAGCCACTCCGTGCCCGAGAACTTGCATCACACTGAACCCGCTCTACTTCTTCCCACCATTACGGACCCAAATGCCGCTGCCCTGCGAACATCGCCCTCAGCCCGCGGCCAACTTTGGTGATCGAGAGGCACAGTGACAGCGCTCGTAGATTCTTGCACTGCTGCAAGCCTTCGGCCAGACGGGAGGCACCATCGTCACCTGGGAAGTTGCCAATACTCTCATGAGCCACTCCGTGCCCGAGAACTTGCATCACACTGAACCCACTCTATACTGCTTCCCACCAATACGGACCCAAATGCCGCTTCCCAACATCGCCCTCAGCCCGAGGCCAACTTGGGTGTGGCGGAGGTCCAGCGAAACCTTTCGGAGATTTGCCAAGGCTTTGGCTAGACGAGAGGCGCCATGGTCACCTGGAAAGTTGCCAATACCCTCATGAGCCACTCCGTGCCCGAGAACTTGCATCACACTGAACCCACTCTATACTGCTTCCCACCCTTACGGACCCAAGCGCCGCTTCCCTGCGAACATCGCCCTCAGCCCACTGCCAATTTCGGTGTCTTCGAGGTTCAGTGACACCTCTCGGAGATATCGGCACTTCTGCAAGCCTTCGGCCAAACAGGAGGCGCCACGGTCACCTGGGAAGTTGCCAATAATACCCTCATGAGCCACTCCGTGCCCGAGAAGCTTGCATCACACTGAACCCGCTCTATACTGCTTCCCACCAATACGGACCCAAATGACGCTTCCCTGCGAACATCGCCCTCAGCCCACTGCCAATTTGGGTGTAGTCGAGGTTCAGTGACACCTCCCGGAGATTGGGGCACTGCTGCAAGCCTTCGGCCAAACAGTAGGCGCCACGGTCACCTGGGAAGTTGAGCCACTCCGTGCCCGAGAAGCTTGCATCACACTGAACCCACTCTATACTGCTTCCCACCAATACGGACCCAAATGACGCTTCCCTGCGAACATCGCCCTCAGCCCGCGGCCAACTTTGTGGTGGAGCACGAGGCACAGTGACAGCGCTTGGAGATTCGGGCACTGCTGCAAACCTTCGGCAAGACGGGAGACACCATCATCACCTGGGAAGTTGCCAATACTCTCATGAGCCACTCCGTGCCCGAGAACTTGCATGACCCAAATGCCGCTTCCCTGCAAACATAGCCCTCAGCCCGAGGCCAACTTGGGTGTAGCTGAGGTCCAGTGAAACCTCTCGGAGATTTGCCAAGGCTTTGGCTAGACGAGAGGCGCCATGGTCACCTGGAAAGTTGCCAATACCGTCATGAGCCACTCCGTGCCCGAGAAGCTTGCATCACACTGAACCCGCTCTACTTCTTCCCACCCTTACGGACCCAAATGACCCCTGCCAACATCGCCCTCGGCCCGCGACCAACTTCAGTGCTCCTGAGGTTCAGCGACACCTCCCGGAGATTCGGGCACTGCTGCAAACCTTCGGCAAGACGGGAGACACCATCATCACCTGGCACGTTGCAGATACCCTCATGGGCCACTCCGTGCCCGAGAACTTGCATGACCCCCTGCGAACATCGCCCTCAGCCCACTGCCAATTTGGGTGTACTCGAGGTTCAGTGACACCTCCCGGAGATTGGGGCACTGCTGCAAGCCTTCCACCAAACAGGAGGCACCATCGTCACCTGGGAAGTTGCCAATAATACCCTCATGAGCCACTCCGTGCCCGAGAACTTGCATCACACTGAACCCGCTCTATACTGCTTCCCACCAATACGGACCCAAATGACGCTTCCCTGCGAACATCGCCCTCAGCCCACTGCCAATTTGGGTGTACTCGAGGTTCAGTGACACCTCCCGGAGATTGGGGCACTGCTGCAAGCCTTCCACCAAACAGGAGGCACCATCGTCACCTGGGAAGTTGCCAATACCCTCATGAGCCACTCCGTGCCCGAGAACTTGCATGACCCAAATGCCGCTTCCCTGCGAACATAGCCCTCAGCCCGCGGCCCACTTGGGTGCTGCTGAGGTCCAGTGAAACCTCTCGGAGATTTGCCAAGGCTTTGGCTAGACGAGAGGCGCCATGGTCACCTGGAAAGTTGCCAGTACCCTCATGAGCCACTCCGTGCCCGAGAACTTGCATCACACTGAACCCGCTCTACTTCTTCCCACCATTACGGACCCAAATGCCGCTTCCCTGCGAACATCGCCCTCAGCCCGCTGCCAATTTCGGTGTTTTCGAGGTTCAGTGACACCTGTCGGAGATATCGGCACTTCTGCAAGCCTTCGGCCAAACAGGAGGCGCCACGGTCACCTGGGAAGTTGCCAATACTCTCATGAGCCACTCCGTGCCCGAGAACTTGCATCACACTGAACCCACTCTATACTGCTTCCCACCCTTACGGACCCAAGCGCCGCTTCCCTGCGAACATCGCCCTCAGCCCACTGCCAATTTCGGTGTCCTCGAGGTTCAGTGACACCTCCCGGAGATTGGGGCACTGCTGCAAGCCTTCGGCCAGACGGGAGGCACCATCATCTCCGACGCGGATTCCTCGTTAGCCACTCCGTGCACGAGAAGCTTGCATCACACTGAACCCACTGTACCCCTTCCCACCCTTACTGAAGTACAGACCAAACTTCACGTCAAACATCGCCTCAGCCCGCGGCCAATGATCCAACTGTGGCAGAAGTCCAGTGACAACTTCCGGAGATTTGGGCACAGCTGCAAGCCTTCGGCCAGCGCGAAGAGTTCACCTTGAAATTTGCATACTTTCTTGGGAAGATAACTGTCCAGTTCCCGAAAAGCTTCCTAAGAACCTCGGCGCTGCCTGGAAGGTTCCAGGACGCCAACTGTTACCGTAAGCCTCGCCATCAAGTATCATGCCTAAGCCCGGCACTTGAGCCAAGGCGTGCCAGGTCCAGACACAGTGGATGTTCCTGTGCGCCGCGTGCCAAGCATCCAATCAGCTTGGCCAACTGCACCTTCCAATCACCTTGGGGCGACTGCATGGCGTCTGAAATGTCCATGCTACTTCCACTTCCGGCCTGCATGCAATTTTTTGAAACGCTACGACGCACATGTTTGACTCCTCTTGCCTCATGTCTTTGTTAGGACCTTTAGACATCTAAGGCTTTCGATCTGCAGCGGAGTAAATGCAAATTGAAGTGCTGGCATGGGGGGTGAGGGTGGTGGGGGTGTATCTTCAACAGCCCTGGAACACCAGCCACCCCAAACTTTCTTGGCACAAAAGACGACAAAGCGCAGCTGCTGAGCAAAAACAATCCGAACAAGTTCGAAGGATCCGAAGAACTCTCTTGCGCACGAGTTTTGTGGTAGCGTAGGGCAGCACCTTGAAACTTGAAGCAAAAGAGTCGCTTCTTCAGCAGATGTTTCCTGGTGATAAACGGTGTGCGGACAGAGGCGTGCTGTTGCCTGCAGATGCAAAGAGGTGCCTCTTCACCAAACCCCCTGAAGCCAGCACCTCCGCTCCCCTTATCCCGTCCCGCCTTTCGCTTTGGAAGCTGCTCTTGTCACGGATATGCGCCCGGGTTCAGATGCGTAGGAGTGTGCTGCTTGCTTCTGCGCGCAGATTGCTGCCTTCGACCAGCAACCACGACCGCACACGCACGCAGCAACCACTCAGCCAGAGCCTATTCTCAGCACCCCATCTGGTCTTCTTGTGTGCTGGCACAAGCGCTCTGAGTTCTAAATGAAAGGCTGAAGTAAGGCATGGTCTGGAAATCACAAGAAACTGCTGAGAAGAACCTAAGGCTGCAGGCAATGACAACGACCTCAATGGGTTCGGGGTATTGAAGAACAGTAAAGAAACAAACAGCAACGTCTGGTGATTTGGAGTGGCATCTGATGACTTCGCAGAACATGGCCCCTCGGTCATAGGGGCGCTGAAACTGCTCCAAGACCTCCCATGTCAAGTACGCAGATTGGGTTTGGGCTGGTGGCCTCGAACTTGTGCAAAATGTAAAGTTTGAGGGGCTTATGAAAAGTTTGAGGGGCTACGTCTGCAAAGGCTTTGTCAAGTTCAAGGTTGACTTTGCGAAGTCTTGCGTTCGCGGCTCATGGCTGCTACACGCGCTAGCCTCAACTGCAGACCCTCACAGCTTTCCGACAACGTGTTTGAACGCATGAGTTTGCTGGCAAATACTACTTCTTTGACGTCTCGCAGTTCTTCTCTGATAATTTGACACTTAGGCGGGGTCCAATTGGACGAGGATGCTTGTAAGACCGAATTCTCAAGATACACCCCAACTGGAGAAGGGATTGAAAAGTTGTCGTCTTGAATTGCACTGGCTTGGCCTGGCCTGGCTTTTGGTTAGGCTTGGTTGGCTTGGCTTGGCTCGGCTCAGGAAGTAAGAGATAAAGTGAACACATTGCATGCTTGGCTTGGCAAAGACGCCTCCAACACCTTCAGCAGCCGCTCGGGGACCTGAAGCTGCCCAAGCATGCTCCGCATGGCCGCGTCTGGCACCGGAACTTGCAAAAGCGCCTGGAGCTCCGAAAGTGGGAACGGGGCGTATACAGTATGATTGAAAGGACATGAAAGGACACTGCAGGGCCGTTTAGGGCTAAGAAACGTCTGTGGCGGAGGCGCCTCGGCTGACGAAAAGGGCCGGAAGCCTTGCACGAAAGCAACCTGGCTTTGGTCGTTTCTGAGCCAGCGAGCGACGAACTCCTTGTCCTTTTCATTGCCCACACTTGCCAGGCGGCAAAGCAGGAAGGCGCGGCTCACCCGATCATCCACTGCGTACGGCAAGGGCTCCTAGCATGGGCACGGAGGCTGCGGACAGGACAAGGGCACTGGACGTGGCATCGCTCGGAAGCCGACCCCGGCACTGCATGGCACCGCCTTTCCAGGAACCTCCCCCAGTCCCAGCCTTGGGATGCATGTAGAGACACTGACCAATGCTGGGACATTTGCCCACAAGCGCCTGGTCAAGCGCGTGAGAGCTCTCATGTCTGTGGCAATTGATGGACTGTGTTTTTCATGTCCCCGTCCGGCCTTCTTACAATGAACGGGGGCATCACCAATCGCCCGTCTGAAGTGGTCATACACGCGCTTCGATAGACCCAAGGACCCATCCATCTGGCATCTGCCGCATCGGAGCGCCAACTCCTCGTTTTCCGTGTGGTCCTCCGACCCATCGCCAATGGCGGTTCTGGCAACCTCGCACTTCCAGCACCAGCAGCGAAACGGCCATTGGCCCTGCAGTTCCGCAGCATCCGCCTCTTCCAGGAAGTACATGTTCTTTGGCTTGTCTGGCTTTCCCTGAAGGAGCTGCGAGCCCTTTGCGCCACAAATTTGGCACTCCTCTTCTGCAGGCAGCTCATGCAATGGCTTCCAGCACACAGTTCTGCCTTTGCACGGCTTCCTTGGCTTCTTGGCCTGCCGCTTGTGGCGGAATGGACCTTCATCACTCCCAACAGGGCTTTCCTCAGCCTCTTTATGCCAGGGAACTCGGACCAGCTCAAGACAGGATGGCGCACGCTGGCGCGATGATCGGCTGCCACTCTCTGCATCGGCTGACGGATGCACAGGCGAGCTTGAATCACTGCTCCGTGCCGGGTCTGCGTGGTTCAGGCACTCCAGCAGAAGACCTTTGCATCCTTGCTCATCGCCTTGCCTCGTCTCGACAGCGTGTTCCTCCAATCCTTCGCGGCCTTCATCAAGTTCTTCTGGCTGATCCAGCCGCTTTCCGGCCTCTTTATGCCGGGGAGCTGGGACCAGCTCGAGGCGGGGTGGCGCCTGCTGGCGCGATGATCGGCTGCCACTCTCTGGATCGGCTGGCGGACGCGCAGGCGAGCTTGAATCACTGCTCCGTGCTGGGTCTGCGTGGTTCGGGCACTTCAGCGGAAGACCATTGCATCCTTGCTCATCCCCTTGCCTCGTCTCGACAGCATGTTCCTCCAATCCTTTGCGGCCTTCATCAAGTTCTTCTGGCTGATCGGGCAGCTTTCCGGCCTCTTTATGCCGGGGAGCTGGGACCAGCTCGAGGCGGGGTGGCGCCTCCTGGCGCGATGATCGGCTGCCACTCTCTGGATCGGCTGGCGGATGCGCATGTGAACTGCCCTGCTCATCTTGTTCCGCCACCTGGCACGTTATGATTTTTTGCACTGTTTCTCACTCGAAGCCCTGCGCTTCCCTCCCTCCCTCCCTCCCTCCCTCTGTCCGCTCGCAGCGTTCAGAGCCTTCTCTGCAGCGTTCAGCCCCTTCTCTCTCATAACTGAAGCAGAGCTGGTCAAACGTGTCTGCGCAACGTCACGAGGCTGGACGCCGCGAGAAGCACAAGTTTGTCCGGCATCTCTGCAGATATTAGCACGGTAGAGCTGCAGGGCTGCCAACACCGTGAGGGTCACAACTGCCATTATTAATGTCAGCATCAGCGTGGCAAGCAATGCAGAAAGCTGACATCGCAGCATTGCACGTAAGAGCTCAAGTTGCTGTTCTGCAAGAATTACCGCAAGTTGTGTGAGGACCAGCGATCCCAGCTGGACGGCAAGGGCTCCTAGCAAAGCCAGGCCCAGGAAACCAAGCCATTGGCAGCTCATGAATTTGACGCGGCCTTCCGCACACCACCTACCCTCCCTACCAGAAAAATCTTGAGCCGCTGCTAGCACTTGGCGGCCCTCCCTGTTGCTAGCCAACAAAAACCATCTGGCAGCTGGACGCAGCTCAAGCAAGATGAGGCAAGTGTAAGAGACCCAGGCTCGGCTCACAGCCAGGACACTACATTGCTAAAGCCTGACCTCCGGAATACTCGGTAAGGTTTCAGGGGTCTGCGGCTGCTTGCCAGGCTTTGATTTTGCCCGAAGCCACAACGGAGCGGGAAATCGAGCAGCCCAGGTTCGTGTGAAAGCATGTAACTTCAACCTTTGACCAAAGACATCTCGGTCCCCGAGTTGTAGTGGGCGGCGAGGCGTACAATCATCAGAAGCAAGCTCAGGAGATTCCTTGGAATTCTTTGGAAGCTCAAGCCCCAACAGCTCCATATGGCCTCATTCCGCGAGCAAAAGCTCTGCATACGAGCTGTGCCAAAAGAACCTTGGTAGTAGGCCAGTCGGGTCGATGTCGACCACCGTGTCTACTAATTAGTGATCGGTTTCCGTGCTTGATAAACGTCCATTCGTCCCTACATCTAATTTCCCCTCAAGACGCGGTCTTCACATGGTTGAGGCCCCTTGCTGAGGCCATCGCCTATTTCTTCGTCGCGGTCCCTGTGGAACCTTATTCTTAAACTCATACTTTTCAGATCTTTTCAGTTCAAACGTGCTCCAGCAAACGCCCATGCCCTACCTGTTGCCTTCACTTCCTCTTCTGGGCATCCCCTGCACCTGCAACACTCAACTGCTTTCCCAATGAGGACCCTCTTTGTAACTTTTTTGACCAGCAGCAACACCGCGCACATTGAGCGCAAACCTGGAGGAACACCTTGTGGCCGTAGCCACAAGCTACGGATGTCCCAGACGTGCTGGCTTGTTGCTGTCACCTGCAGCACACGACTGCAGCGCCAAGGTATCTATCTGAACGTTGAGGATACACAATCAGAGCGGACCAACCCAAGGATTCGGTTGGAGACTCTCTAGCAAACACGGCAGCGAAATCCGTTCCGACTACACAGCATAATTATAGGTGCACACGAGCACGCGATGCGGAGGATGCCGAGCTCGGAGTCCGGCCCCTATTGCAGCTCGCCGGGCTGCTCTGCGTGTCGTCCCAGTCCTGCCAGCAGGAAAGCACGTTAGTTGCTAGCAGCCACTTGGCGGAGGCATGCCTGCAAGGCTGCAAGCCCTGCAGGGAGATGCCATCTTCACGTGACCTTGTGGCGCTTTGCGCCAGGCTGTTGCGAGTCCAAGAGAGATGCCAGAGATGGGCGCCAGTGCCGCTGTACAAGGCGTTTACATGGCACGCGACCCAGGTCTGGAAAGGGGCATGTACAGGCTTTATCGTTTCGGTCACGGCTGCACGCTGTTTATCGTGCAGGACCCTCCCGCAGAATCCTTTACAGGAGAGTACAGGAGGCTCAGGGGGCCCACGTTGGGCCACAAGGGCGCAAGAGCTCTTCACATCACGCGCGTTATTTATGGCGCATGTCTGTATTGAGAGCTTCAAGGCCAGATCCAAAGCTGCCTCCAGAGCGAACCTCGGCTCCCCGCAACATGTGCACACAGCTTCTACAGAACCCTGAGTGCCAACGCATGTCAATGCCAGGAATGCTGACATCCCTTCTCGACCGAATCCTCCAAGGAGCAAAAATGAGCAGATTTCACGGAGCCGTTCCTCGAGGAAACCTGCGGAACTGGCAGGTGCCCTTCCTAGACGGCCAGGTCGTTGAAGTAGCTGAACGCGAACATGCCGAGGGCGTAGGCCGGGACCCCGCTGTGCTGCTGTACAGCGGCAGCCACAACACTGTTTACAGTGCAAGCTTGGGCATTTGCCCCGTGTCGGCTAAGGAGATCCCGACATCTCTTCTGCAATGAATAGCCGTTGTTGAGGTAAATGAGCGGGAACATGCCCAGTCCAAACCGCTGACGAAGGCATTGGGCTAAGTCAGGCTCCGGACAAGTATCCTCAGAAAGCCGGCCATCATCCTGCACTTGCAGCCTGAGGGCCCGAATGTAAAGACTGATGTCCCCCGCCAGCCCTGCCATTCCTTGTGCTTGAATCAAGCATACCAAATCCTTGCATGGACTCTCGCTGGGGCAAGGCGAACTCAAAACCAGGCAGCGAAAGAGGAAGAACACCGGACTGCTGCTCCGCAGGGCTTGGTCGCGCCATTTCGGCAACTGCTCTGCAAAGCTGAAGGCAATGTCCACAAGCCATTCCCCAAAGCAGATCAGACGCTGCATGGCCACCAACAAAGCTAGAAGCGGCACGAATACCGAAACCACCGCTGAGATAATAGCCAGCATCTCAAAGCAGGGAACCGACGCTAAGATCCGGTCTGCTGGTGTTTGGGCCAAACCCTGATGTTGAGGGGCTTCGATACATAAAGGCTAAGTTACCGAGAAATTTGACATGATGTCGAAGCAAAACACCCGTGCGTCCGTGTCAGTCGGTGCCCGAAGATCGTGCCTTTGCCAAAGCAGGAGGTCCACGGAGGTCCTGCCAGGATGGCACAACATAAGCGAATCTGTAGACGGCCCCTTGTGAACCTGTCGCCGAAAGCGAGTCTTCTTTTGCAACCTTTTTTGTCTCATGTCAAGTTTTGCGCGAGGCCCCTGTACACCGTCTCGAAGACAGAGCATTTCGCAGCCAGCAGCTTGATTTACAGCGCATGACTGCAGAAGAAAACCGTCTCTATCTCTCGCCCGACGCAGCTTAAGATCTTTGATCCCTGCCACGGCTGCAGGACAACTGTTTAATTCACAAAACCCCGTCTTCCAGGGCCAATGCATCCTTCTTTATGGATCTGTGCAAAAGGAGCAGGTACTTGGTTACGTCCTCGCTCCTGTGTACGCCCATCGAAGTCCTGGGCCAGCATTCGCGACAGGCAAGAACACGACACGCAAGCAAGGCATCCAGGAGCAACGCATGCGTTCCCAAAGGGGGGCTACTAAGGAAGCTTTGTGATTGCAAGGCGCCGGTTCTGGAAACCATCCGTGCAGGAGGCGCCGAGCCATGCAACAGGAACTTGGCACGGGCACTGCAGGCTCTGCCTCAGGGCCCTCCAGCCAATGTTACCACAGCATCCTGCACAGGGCCCAGTAGCTCTCACAAACATTGTAGAAGTTGTAGTAGCCTTGCGGCGCCATGGACAGGATGCACGCCAAGCAAGCTGCCGGCGATTCGTAAGCAAGGCTGGAAGCCCAGGACACCATCCGCCAGAACTGCCAGCCCCTGATGTACAGGACTATCAGATGCTTCGTCGCATTCAGCGCCTTGTGCTTGCCAGAGCAGGGGTCAAACTTCGGGAGCAAGGTCTCCAAAGCTGCTTGGACCCGGCAGGCCACCTCGCGCCACAGGACCAGCCGAAGGCCGATGTCCAGCACCTCCACCGGCAGGCCGATGCAAATAGCCAAGCGGCCTAGGTTGCGATGCGCTTTCCCTACTACGTAGAGGGCCAGCACGCAGGCCACGATCAAGATCACGATCATGATGGCCGCAAGAATGATTAAGCATACCCATACTGCTGCTACGCCTGCGCAAGCCAGCTCCATGAACGGCTTGAAAGGCTCCCTACCTGTGTCCTGAAACCTGGGCCAAAACTGAACTGGCCAAGTTCGGCACGCATGCACAAGAGATCCAACCAAGGGCGCGTAGAATACATCTCACTGTGACAGAAGGATTTCCTGACTGCCCCCCCACCTTGATGCAAGCGAGCGCCTCACTCTGTCAGGAGACTTGCACGTCGCCATGGACAGTCACCTTTCATCAAAAGAAGCCGCATGAACTGCTTGGCGCATGGGGCTGGACAGCATGCTATCAGCCAAGATCAACCAAGGAGAGGCTAAAGTAAACTGATGTACCTAAGGTTTCATGACTTCAGGAGGGTCACTGATGGACACACGTTGCCCAAGGGCTTGCGGACGTTTTTGGGTACTCCTCTCTTGGCAGAACCGCCTGCCAATTTGAGGTTGCGACATCCCTGTCTTGGATTGAACGCTAGCAACATGCTGCAGACAGTGCACACTTAAAACTGCGACAAGACGAATACAAAGCTCATAGCTGCACTCTATGGGGTTTCGAAGTGGTCTTTAGTTCAACAGGAAATACGGCGACGTGACCTTGCAGGCAACGATAGTTAAGGAATGATATTACACCCGGGCCTCGCGGCATGCACAACAGCGACCGCTGAAACCTCAAACGTCCAATGCTGGCAGCAGCCCTTGCACGCCAGCTAAAATCGCAACAAGGGCAGGCCAGTCCGAGCATGCGGTGGAGACTCTCCAGCAAACACGGCGGCGGCGGCGTCACATCGTTCCGACTACACAGCATCAAGACAGGTGAACACGAGCACGCGATGCGGAGGATGCCGAGCTTGGAGCCTGGGCCCCCACTGCAGCTCGCCGGGCTGCTCTGCGTGTCGTCCCACGAAGTCCTGCCAGCAGGAAAGCACGTTGGTTGCCAGCAGCAACTTGGCGGAGGCATGTCTGCAATGCTGCAAGCCCTAAGCCCTGCAGGGAGATGCCATCTTCGCGTAGCTTTGCGGCGCTTTGCGCCATGCTGTTGCGAGTCCAAGAGAGATGCCGGAGATGGGCGCCAGTGCCGCTGTACAAGGCGTTTACATGGCACGCGACCCAGGTCTGGAAAGGGGCATGTACAGGCTTTATCGTTTCGGTCGCGGCTGCACGCTGTTTATCGCGCAGGACCACGACATGTGGGTCTTTTATGTGGCTGTAAACATCAGGGAACGTAGAGGCCTCCTGCAGAATCTTACACAGGAGGCTCGGGAGGCCCACGTTGGGACACAAGGGCGCAAGAGCTCTTCACATCACGTGCGTGATTTATGGCACGTGTCTGCATTGAGAGCTTCAAGGCCCAGATCCAAAGCTGCCTCCAGAACGAACCTCGGCTCCCCGCAACATGTGCACACAGCTTCTATAGAACCGAACGCTGGCATCCCCTTATCGACCCAAATCCTCCAAGGAGCAAAAATGAGCAGATTTCACGGAGCCGCTCCTCGAAGAATCCTGTGGAGCTGGCAGGCGCCCTTCCAGACGGCCAGGTAATTGAAGTAGCTGAACGCGGACATGCCGAGGGCGTAGGCCGGCAGGATGCCAAAGGATTGGCCGTGCACCACGGCAAGGCCAGAGGCGAAGGTATACGGCCACTTCGCCCCGCGGACGAAGAGGGTGAGCAGGGAGGACGCCCCAGAGATCGTCTTGTACTTGATGGCGTTGGGCTCCAGTCCCTTCAGCAAGATCTCCGCCAACATGCCGGCGATGCCCTCAGCCTCGAGCCACCAGACCATGTCCTTGTAGAGGCCATTCTCGGCCAGGCCAGCCAAGTTCAAGGGGATCAGGAGGGTCAGCGAGAGAGAGTGATGGAAGAGCAGATGCTTCTTCAAGAAGTCCCAAGTGCACGGGGTGCGGCCGAGCCAGGGAATTGGGTTGAAACCGCTCATGCGGAGGGCGTGGATCAGCAGGTCGGCGGCATCGTGGCCCACCTGGCACAGGGCGGCATGCTGGAACAGCACTGCCGCCTCGTAGAAGTAGGAGGCTGTAACGAGGCCCAAGACCAGGATGTGTTGAATGATGATGATGAGCCACCGGAAGAGGAAGGCTTCTGTGCTCGCAGCCTGGGGAGGAAAGCCGAGCCGAGCCAGGGCCCTCTGCCACTGCTCTCCTGAGCGGGCCATGTACCCTGGCACCAGTCGCCACGGTGAGAAGAGCCCCTGGCACCCGAAGGCCACGTAGAAGACAAAGGCCCACAGCCCGGCCACACGAAGCTGGCCGGTCAGGCTCTGCAAGGGCTCAGCCAGCCAGGACCCCAGTACGGCCGCCAGCGCTTGAAGCGCGAAGGCTGGAGGCCATGAGAGGGCCACGATCAGCACGAGCATCACCATCACCACGAGCATCACCATCACCAGACACAAGACATATAGGGCCAGCACTGCCAACAACAAGGCTGAAAATACCACGCAATCCCATGTCAATGTCAAGACCTCCATGGCCCGAGGAATGCCTCAGATACAGGGTGCTGCACAGGACAAGCTCCTTCGCTGCTCCGGCCGAAATGCTGAGCCCTTCAGCCATCAGAGCAGCTCTTAGGATTGAAGCCTTAAGTGTGCACATTGTCCAGACAGAAGCATAGGCATTGGTCCTTTTTCTTGACCCAGCCAAAACCGGAAGCGAGGCTCTTCCTGCAGAAGGAGCGAAAGCAGCAGGAGCGAAAGCACGTAAAAGAGGAGAAAGGGCCCGAAAAGTATAGAGGAACTAGTTTTTAAAGACCATGTCCCGATACGTGAACTACATAACCATCTTTGCCCGAATACCCTAAACCCTAAAAACCCTAGCCCTGATGCCCCTAGAGCTGTCTATGCCCTGAACAGATGTTTCTTCGGCGCTGTCATACGCATGACTGACTTTGAAAGCCCTAAAGCCCGAAACTCTAAACTCTAAGCCTGTGTTCTCTTCGGGACCAGTACTGGCCCCAACCCAGCAGGTTCTCGGGACCCCTCGCCGCAGTGTGCCCAGGGATCAGGGGCGCTCTGGCCTAAACACTCCCAACAACACACCAAGGACCCTGGCCCCGCCTGAGACCCCTGGGACCTGAGCCCACGCCTCTGAAGAAACCCTGGGACCCTCTTACAACCCCCCTGAGAGGAGACCCCCTGGAACAGAAGAAGTTTTTGGAAGTGGGCTGTTGGCTTGAGTTTAAGCCTAAACCCCAAAAGGAACAGGTTTTGGGTGGCCGCGCCTTTTTCCTGGACATTTGCACAGTATGTTGTGTTTGCTCTTGCTGGACTGGATCTTTCGCTGCAGCAGCACACACACACACACACACACAACTCGCCTTCCATACGTGCTGTCAGCTGCAGCGCAAGACTGCAGCGCCAAGGTGTGAGCACTCTGCGGAATGCAAAAGAATTGGACTCGGGAACCTCATACATCTATCTGAACGCTGAGGATACACAATCAGAACGGACAATCCAAGGATTCGGTTGGAAACTCTCTAGGAAACACGGCAGCGAAATCCGTACCGACTACGCAGCATCAAGACAGCGATGCAGAGGACGCCGAGCTTGGAGCCTGGGCCCCCACTGCAGCTCGCCGGGCTGCTCTGCGTGTCGTCCCCACGAAGTCCTGCCAGCAGGAAAGCACGTTGGTTGCCAGCAGCCACTTGGCGGAGGCATGTCTGCAATGCTGCAAGCCCTAAGCCCTGCAGGGAGATGCCATCTTCGCGTAACTTTGCGGCGCTTTGCGCCATGCTGTTGCGAGTCCAAGAGAGATGCCGGAGATGGGCGCCAGTGCCGCTGTACAAGGCGTTTACATGGCACGCGACCCAGGTCTGGAAAGGGGCATGTACAGGCTTTATCGTTTCGGTCGCGGCTGCACTCTGTTTATCGCGCAGGACCACGACATGTGGGTCTTTTATGTGGCTGTAAACATCAGGGAACGTAGAGGCCTCCTGCAGAATCTTACACAGGAGGCTCGGGAGGCCCACGTTGGGACACAAGGGCGCAAGAGCTCTTCACATCACGTGCGTGATTTATGGCACGTGTCTGCATTGAGAGCTTCAAGGCCCAGATCCAAAGCTGCCTCCAGAACGAACCTCGGCTCCCCGCAACATGTGCACACAGCTTCTATAGAACCGAACGCTGGCATCCCCTTATCGACCCGAATCCTCCAAGGAGCAAAAATGAGCAGATTTCACGGAGCCGCTCCTCGAAGAATCCTGTGGAGCTGGCAGGCGCCCTTCCAGACGGCCAGGTAATTGAAGTAGCTGAACGCGGACATGCCGAGGGCGTAGGCCGGCAGGATGCCAAAGGATTGGCCGTGCACCACGGCAAGGCCAGAAGCGAAGGTATACGGCCACTTCGCCCCGCGGACGAAGAGGGTGAGCAGGGAGGACGCCCCAGAGATCGTCTTGTACTTGATGGCGTTGGGCTCCAGTCCCTTCAGCAAGATCTCCGCCAACATGCCGGCGATGCCCTCAGCCTCGAGCCACCAGACCATGTCCTTGTAGAGGCCATTCTCGGCCAGGCCAGCCAAGTTCAAGGGGATCAGGAGGGTCAGCGAGAGAGAGTGATGGAAGAGCAGATGCTTCTTCAAGAAGTCCCAAGTGCACGGGGTGCGGCCGAGCCAGGGAATTGGGTTGAAACCGCTCATGCGGAGGGCGTGGATCAGCAGGTCGGCGGCATCGTGGCCCACCTGGCACAGGGCGGCATGCTGGAACAGCACTGCCGCCTCGTAGAAGTAGGAGGCTGTAACGAGGCCCAAGACCAGGATGTGTTGAATGATGATGATGAGCCACCGGAAGAGGAAGGCTTCTGTGCTCGCAGCCTGGGGAGGAAAGCCGAGCCGAGCCAGGGCCCTCTGCCACTGCTCTCCTGAGCGGGCCATGTACCCTGGCACCAGTCGCCACGGTGAGAAGAGCCCCTGGCACCCGAAGGCCACGTAGAAGACAAAGGCCCACAGCCCGGCCACACGAAGCTGGCCGGGCAGGCTCTGCAAGGGCTCCGCCAGCCAGGACCCCAGTACGAGCGCCAGCGCTTGAAGCGCGAAGGCTGGAAGCCATGAGAGGGCCACGATCAGCACGAGCATCACCATCACCAGACACCAGCCACACAGGGCCAGCACTGCCAACAACAAGGCTGAGCATACCACGCTCTCCCCCACCAATGTCAAGACCTCCATGGCCCAAGGAATGCCTCAGATACAGGGTGCTGCACAGGACAAGCTCCTTCGCTGCTCCGGCCGAAATGCTGAGCCCTTCAGCCATCAGCGCAGCTCTTAGGATTGAAGCCTTAAGTGTGCACATTGTCCAGACAGAAGACAAAAGCATGGGCACAGGTCCTTTTTGACCCAGCTCCTCCTGCAGCAGGAGCGGAAGCACGTAAACGAGGAGAAAGGGCCGGAAAACTAGCTTTTTAAAGACCATGTCCCGATTTGGAGTGCCAAAAACCGCAAACCGAGCCTCAATCCCTAAACCACGGGACGAAGCATCCGGCCCCAAGCGACAGCCATCAAACCCCTAAACCCTTCCGCGTAATCTTCCAATTGAATCATGCAAACGCAATGGTTTAGCCCCTGTGCAGAAAATCCGAGACAGCCTTCAGTCAACCCGCAAACATCCGCAAACCCACGTCTCAGAGCAGCTTAGAATCAACAATGGTGTCTAAGCTGAATTTATGGCCTTCATGAGGAGCGTAACTTAAACAACTGAAGGTCCAAGAAACCTGAGGCCATTCCTAGATCCCCGAGTAAAAAGGGTACACCCCCCCCCTTCTATTTTCAAGGGCTTTTCCAAGGGAGCCTAAGCCAAAATCCCAACAAGGAAGCGTTCAGCGTTTAGTGCTTAAAGTCTGGGGTTTCAGGCTTGGGGCTTCTGAGGAACGCGAACGCGGCTCTCGAAATTCGGAGGCCTTCTCAACCGAAGTCAGACTCGCAGGCCTCGGAAGGGGCTGCCGAGGGCTCCCAACTCCAGACCCCGAACAGTAAACGACGAACCCTAAGGTTCAGAGTTTGCATTCGGGGTGGGCTCGGGGCTTAGGATTGGGATTCAGGGTTTAGGTAGGGTTTGGCGTTGGACGGGTTGCGGAAGTGAGAACCTCCCGCATGAACTCGGGGACGGCTTCTTTGGGTGAAAACTCGAGGGGGGCTTGTACTCCCCCAAGTGACTGCCATGACGACCCCTGGTGAGCCGTGAATGTATATACTCCCCCCCCAAATGCCCCCCTGGTCAACCCCTAGACCCCTAGTTACCCAAGCAACTGGCCCTTGCCTTAGCCACGGCTTGAAAAAGTGGCGGCCTGCCGTTCAAGATAAAACATCAAATCTCTTGCTGTTCCATCACACCCAACAGTCACCGGCGTTGTCCGTGGCACCCGACTAGAAATCGGCGTGGATGCCGGCCACGTGCAACATGGCCTGGGGCAGAGCAAAGAGCCAAGCCGGGAACGCAGCTATCGTTTTGCCGTTGTGGTCTTGCGCATCTATGTGGCACTGTGTGGGTGGGTGGAGGCACACACACAGACACGGGCACACCTATGCACCCGCCTGCACAACTCCACACTGCAAAAGGGGCCGAATCTGGAAAACTGGAGAGCTGCATGGCTGCACATCCTATTGGTAACGGAAGACGGAAGATGGTGCCTATATACTCTTGACCTTCTGTAATACATGACCCCGGTTAAGACCACCAATTGCTCTGTCACTCCACTTCGAAGACTGCAGCTGATACCAGCTTTCAGAAGGCGAGGCTAACGCATGGGCCCATTTGACTCATAAAAGTGCCCGTTGTTCTGGTACTCGAGTCACGTATGGCACTGATGCACCAAGTAGACATCGTGACTCTGCGATTGCTGTGGTCGGCTTCGGCCACCTGGACGGGCGGATGCCACCTGAAACCGCCTGGTGATCTCAGGCTGCTTCTCAGGCTCCTCCGCGCATTCTACAGAGCAAGCACTCATCGGATGGCCAACAGAGGTATCTACCACTTCTTTCGGGAGGGGCGGAGGGAAACGCATGCTTGTTCAAATGTTGATGTCGGCAAACATAGACTTCCGGAGCCGCAAAAAAGCCGATTGACTCGGCCTGCGAACTAAATGTCGGGCAATAATCTCATGACCACATTCTCCGCGTGACTGTCCTGAAATCCGGCCGTCGGGTTGGTTTGGCTCGCCACTTCTTTTCCCGGCTGTTCAGACGCCGAGTCGACAGGAGCGAACACAGCCTCTAAATTGGCAGGGCTGATCTACGGTAGTTGTAAGCAGCTTGCGCGTCATTTTGCAATCCGGCGACAACATGCTGCAACTGTACAGCCAGGCGGCATGCGCGAAAAGGCCTTCTGCGGCACGCGCACCGTTTACGAGAGAGAGAGAGAGAGAGAGAGAGAGAGAGAGAGAGAGAGAGAGAGAGAGAGAGAGAGAGAGAGAGAGAGAGAGAGAGAGAGAGAGAGAGAGAGAACATCTTGGGCAGAGAGATGGGCACCCACGTTGTCTCCGCCCGAAGGTTGAGACGCAAGTGGGGCGCAGGGCTCCGAAAACGTCATGGCCCCACGCAAAGCCGGCAAGCAAGCAAGCAAGGCAAAGGCAGCAGATAGATTCTGCACACATGGTGATGAGCGTTGAGCGCCAATCCAAGCGCAAACGGCAAGAAAACAGAAAGCACATCTTCTCTGTTTTGTCCCCGCAGCTTCGCGTGGCCGTTTGATAGGCCCGTCCCGGGAGCCACCACACACGGAGGAGTGAGCTGCCGAGGTGGTCCAGGAGACCAGTGGGACGAAGAAGGAAGCGGGATCAAGGATCCGGCACAGCCACAGGTCCAGATGGCAGTACCTCTTCGTGCTGAGCAGATGCTCGTACACGAGACGTAGAGATTGCTTCCTGAAGGCGATCATTTTAGATCCCTCGTAGACAAACTTGGAGTGGCCGTTGCGGAACTCACTCGGGCGATGAGACTTGCGGTAGCCCAATATCGGCCGCGCAGTCACCGTTGACGGTGGGGCAGATTTCCTGCACTGAGCTGAAGGCTAAGCGGGCCGTGCACTCCAGGTAGACGACACAGCGAATGTGTGAGAACTGCAGGAGCGCTTGTTGCACTCTGGGGAGCCAGCGGTAGCGGAAACTGTACATGCAGATTTCCGTGTGCCCCAGCTGGCGGCGACCATCCTTGTGTCCAAACTCAAAACCATGTTTGACGAGGATCGTGTCCGCGACGGCACCAGCATCTATCAGTTGTGCCCGGAGGGTTCTTGCATGATGCTTGTTGGATAGGTTGGACAATACCACCCACAGGATGTTAGCCACTGCTATGGGCCCTGCCTGCAAGTCGAGAGATGGAGGCTTGAAATGCTGCTTCTCGCATTTGAACTTGGTGACCCTGGCGCACTCGGCGTTCTTGCAGGTGTAACGTCTGCCGCAGGCACAAGTGAAGTCTTTGACCATGGCCAGGGGCACACTCGGGAAGTGGAGGCCAGTAGTCCGTAACAAAATGGTGCTTCTCTGCACTGTGGATCCGGGTGGGAACAAACATCGGGGGGGGGGGCATGAAGTCTGAGCCAACATGGCGCTTGTATTCTGCAGGGGCGGCCAGCGGTCTACAACACAATGGTGCTTTTTTACTGGGAGGGAGGCTGCAGGGGGGGGGGGGGCCGGGGCGGATGTCCACTACCGAATTTGTTTCTCTGGCTTGGGGCCAAGAGCGGTCTCAACAAGGGCCTGTAGTCCGTAACAAAATGGTGCTTCTCCGTACGGGGGGGCTCGTAGCTGTAGCCTGGCGCCTCTTATCGAGTCTGAAGTAGGTATGCAATGGTGTAACTCTGGGCTGTGGGCCAGGAGGACATCTCATCCTGCGCGCAGCACTGCTTTTCTTATGGCTGCGACTACGTCTCCGGTCGCAGGCGGAAGTGCAGGACACCATGTAGGCAGCATTGTTGCGCGGCCTCACGCCGGCACCAGTAATCGAGGGCAGCCCGGAGGAGGGGGTCGGGAGTTTCCACGCCTGTAAAGTGCGCCCGCGCCTCGCTCAAGATGATGCGGTAGGCGGTCCAGCCGAGCGTCAAGTGGCGGAGACACCAGCGACGCACCCGCTGTCTGTTCCCTGTGTTAGCCAGGAAGGTGTTGGCTCCCGCGCCTGGGCACACCGCATTGGCAGCCGCTTGTAGGTGGTCTAGCAAACCCGGCTCGGTAGCTGGTGCAGCAGGAGGGCGCGGCATGTTTAGTATCGCCTCTCGCAGGACCCAAACGCAGTCCGGGCACAGTGTAGGAGCTCCGACCGCGGAGGAGGCGTACAGGGGGTTGGCTCCGCGGTTCCATGTGCAAGTCCTGATCTCGTGTATCATTTGACCACAGTTCCGGCAGGGAATACGCTGCTTGGGTTTTGCACCAAAGACATGCACGTGGGAGGGGAGCCCTGGGCAGCTGAATTCCCCGCAGGTCCAGCAGCCAGCGATTGCAAGGGGCGGTTCTGTATCACAATGACAAAGGGTGTGCAATGCAGAGTACAGGTCTGTGAGCGATGGCCAGACGCCACCCCAAGAGATGTGGCCGGATGTTGTAACGGGAACGCCGGCTGAGGCCATGCGTAGCACAGCACGCTCTTCAGAGAGCCGGCACGCCGGAACTTCGGCACGTAATCGAGCAAGAAGAACTGACGGGCTGGGCGCCTTCCATCGGAGTTCTCGTAGGGTCTGTTGAGCATTGTCGGAAGCTATCCAGCCATCCAGCACTGTGGGCGCGCGTTGATCTGCGGCCCCAGGGGGAGGTGCGGGCGGGATCTGAACAGGCAGCAGCTGCTGCTCCGCAATAAGTTGGAGCTCCTTCCAAGATTTGATGCGCTTGGCGCATTCGGCTCGAAGACGACGCAATCCGAGGAGTAGCAAGGTGACTACCTTCAGCGCGGGCTCCACCTTACGCTGTAACGTGGGGGCGGCGTCTGCTTCCGAATTGGCGAGGTCTGGCTGTCTCCATACGGCAAAGTCTTCGGGGGGAATGGTGGGAGGGTGGGAGTGGGCAGAACTGCTCTGTAGCCCATGTCCCAGGCATGCTCATGCGACACGGCTGCAGCACTATGGCCACCAGTGTCCTGACTGAGGAGGGCGTGGCGAGCCGGGAGCTCAACCATCCACCGCCAGGCTGCCAATATGGGCCATCGGTCCAGGTCCTCGGCAGACGGCGGGGGTATCAAGTGCCTGTGCATTTGTCTCGCCATGCATCAGCTGCCTGTATAAGGTGCTCCCTCCCCGCCACACTGACCAAAAGAAGCTCCATGTCCGACCTCAGTTTGTCCGACAGGGGGCGAAGAGCCTCACAGGTCATGATTGCATGCCGAGGGGTGCCTGCTTCTTGGACGCAAAGTGGGCACAGTCTCGGGGAGGACTGACGGTGGGTGTGTGCCCATGCTTGGGCCAATCTGGCCAAGCTGACATCCGTCTTGAGTTGTTCCGTCCAGGAGCCCCCAATGGCTCTGTGGCAGCGGTACAGCATGCGAGAAAGATCGATTGTGTTTCTGTCCGCATCCTCAGGTAGGAGCCAGCGCGCAAAACGGGACGGGACTTCAGCCCGAACAAAGAACCTCATGTCCAAGGCAGGGCTGAATGCTTCCTCGGCTTGCATGGCGAGTTTGCCCTGCACTTTGCGCAGTCTCCACTCTGCTGCAGCCTGAGTTCGGAGGAGCTGACGGGTGGTTGCACGGATGGGGGAGCCGACTCTGCGCCCGTCCAAGACCACAAAAGCAAAAGACCACCAGTGGGGTAATCCACATCTCGGGGACAGGGCATGTGGAAACAGTCATTGCAGCCAGAGTCCTGTACTTCATTGCCCTTAACCACGACCGGATTAGGGTAGTTGGTATGCAGCTGGTGTGACTTGACATCCAATCCGACCAGCCCGGGCCCAGAGAACATGATCCGGCACATCCATTTGCCCGCAAGCTGGAGATTCCAATCTTGTGGGAATCTGCTTTGGTGGAGTTTCCAGGCCGGCTCTGGCGACTTTCCAGTCCAGGACGCCTTGAGTTCCAGCATGATCCGGCATAGCCGGGCAAGCATGGGTATTCCACAATGGGAGAGGAGATCAGTGGCTTGACCGTCGCATGTTACGCGTAGTGCACTGCCCAGAGAACTGCAATCTACCACGACAAGATTCCAAGTGTTTGGGAGCCTCCATCGGAGGGATGCCAGCATGGCCAGTAACTCAGCTTCATGAATACCCGTGTGCTCATACCCGTAACGCCGAGGGAGTTTACCTTTCACCTGGGCTGTCAGGGAGGCCGTCGACGAGAAATAAGCATCGCCAGAACCAAAAGATCGCGCCTGACATGAAAAGGTGGTGCGTCCAGATGCCTGGTGCCCTCCATCCCCGTAGAGCGCAAAGTCGAGGTCAGCGGGGCCGGGAGGTACGCGGGCATCAAGGAACCCGCTGCGATCGTCTACATGGGCGGCCCAAGGCCGCGTCCACGCCTCTGAGCGCCAATCCTCATCAGGGAACAGGTCGTCCCGGGGGGATCGGTGATGGAGCTGGCACTCCACGGCCCAATCCTCCGCAGATCGCGTCATGGCTGTTCGCAATGCAGAAGCGCATTGTCCAGGCGTGACGCCAGATAAACCAAAGTGCCTCTGAGTCCCACTCCGTTCTAGGGCGCTCTGCGCGCAGCCAACTGATGACACGACGGACAGCGTTAGCGAGAGGCCCTACTCTGCAGTATACCGCGCCGCGTCGGTGTCCATCCGCATCCATACCTCCCACCATCTGCGCAGCCGGGGATCCCGCAGCAAGTCGCAGTTGGTCAAGTACCCGTGAGACCAGCCGGTCGGTGGAGACAGTCAGGTAGAATCCGTAGCCGGCTAGGAATCGGAGAGAGTTGGCGAGAATTCCCGAGTACTGGGACACCTGCGCAGAAGGAAGTGACATGGCTTCTCGAAGCTCCGCGCGAGCCAGGGAGCTGGCTTGAGTGCAGCCGTTGAGGGTGGTCAAGAGGTCAGAAGCGACGGCTGACACCATGCTCTCGACCATGGAGGGGAGCTGGACCCCCCCAATTCCGCGCGGCGCCAACAGACTCATGCGTTCAGCAGTAGACCGGACTTGGAGTCGCGCCAGTATCAGAAGCTGGAGTTCGGTATCCTGATCATGTAGGGACTGTGGGGCAGGTATACCAATGAGCGGGGCGTAGGACAGGATGCCACGTCCAATGAGTTGGAAAGCCATTGCAATTTCATCCCACTCGCACATAAGAAAGCTCAACTTGTGTCTTAAGCGTACCAGCTTGTCCAGTGTATCTTGCGCCGCAAGGGTGTGCTTGTCGGAGATGGTGCCCCGCTTGCCCAGCAACTTCTCTCCCTGGTCTGCATGCGAGCGCGGCAGCTTAGCGATGATCTCCCGGCCTGTCCAGATGTCATAGCCCGTAACTGCGACGCCATCCGTCTCGACACCATGCTCCAGGGCCCACGGCGTCTCCACCATGTCATCATAGTCCGAGGCGTAGACTGAAAATTTTGGCCAACTGAAGCCGACTGCGGAGACCAGACTACCATGGCCCAGTTCCCGAAGGATCCGTGGGAGCTGACGCACTCCTGCCCCATAGTGTTGAGCGTCGTCTGCGTACGCCGTCACTCCAGCGCGGGCGCCATGTCTGGTCTGGTACTGGGCCGTGCTAGCCTCGCGCATCCGAAGAATTGGCTCCTGTGCTGGTTTGGAAAGTTCGGGTGAGGAGATGGTGCCCTGTGGCACTCCCCTTTGGTACTCCACATCCGGGGTTTCTCCCCAACGGGTTTGGATGGCCACCGAAATGCCTTGGAAAGCATCCGTAAAAAACCTGCGCGCCATGTCAGGTGTTCCCCGGGCCAGCTGCATGGCGTCAATTTCCACAAATTCCACAGAGTTAAAGAACTTTTCGTAGTCGGATGGGATTCGAACAAAAGGGGCACCAGTGCGCATGGCATCTTCCGTGACAATGCAATCGGTATATAATACGTCAGCTGTGGCGGACTGTCGCCTTTCATATGCCAGGTTTGTCAAGCTATAAAAATCGCCAAGGGGGAGCCTGGCGCGGCCAGCCGAGAGTCGAGACGTAACTGGGCCTTCAATGGCTTTGAAGCTCTCCTCCATCATTGTGAGTGGTCGCCATCCGCCTGTGGATTTGGGTAGGTTGATTTGGAGGGCTCTTTTGTTGTCCTCTGTCACCAAAGCCAGTTGCCTCTGCGTGTCCAGCAGTTCCCAGAAAAGGTCACGGATCCACTGGGGGAAGAGAGGGAGGAAGGCCAGTTTGAGGCCCGATCTCCCGGGTCGCGACCAACGCATCTTGCGGGCCCAGTACTGTCGCTCGGCATCGCTGGTGGGCTGAAGCACACTAATGTCTGCAAACTGATTGGGCGCCAGTGCGACAAAGAAAAGTTCGAGATCCCGTTGACGGTGAGTCCAGAAGTGGTCCATAGTCCATTCCGCGGGCGGGAACTTACCGATACATTTGATGTCCAGGCTTTGTCCAGCGCAGGGTCCTGGGCGGCATAGGCGCCAAGTTCCGTCTGTGTGGGAGACGATCCACCCGTTCAGAGCCACGGAGCGCTGGGACAGGAAGCGCAGGTCAGCGCCCCTCCAACGAATAAGACGCCATGGCCCTGGTTCTAGGATAGCACGGGCCATTGGCGCGAGCGCGTCGCTCATAAGGCTGTCGGCAAGGCACTGGAAGTTCAATGAGCCACGTCGATTGCCAGCCAGGTCGCGCCATTCCTTGAAGCACGGGTGGGACCAGGGGTTGGCAGGTGAGTTAAAGAGGCGCTGCCATTCCTGGGCCGCTCCTTCCAGGGCCTCCTTGGCCGAAGAGGGACGGCGCTTCCTGCCCTCTTTTTCAAACCACTCCGGAGCGTACTCTAGTTGCTCCTGCGGCTTACGTAAAAAGCGCGCCCAAGTCTTCAAGTCGGACTGGTGCAGGGAGCGTCTGCGTTCAAGCCCCAATTCCTTGGATTGTTGACGCTGGCATTCGGTTTGCGACGATCTCGCCGCGGTGGACCATTCCCTAACCTGTTGCAAAGCCTCGGTTCTGGAGCGTCTGCACACCGGCGCGCAGCGCCATTCAAGCGTCGGCAACGGGGACAATGAAGCAGAAGATCGTGAGCATCGTGAGGTCGTGTTAGGTGTCCATTGGGCAAGGGCCTCAGGGGCAACGCCCACCAGGCCATCTGCCCACACATGTGGGGAGGAGTCGTGGAGATCCCAGTCTCCTAGTCGCACACGGGCAGTCTTGGTGGCCTCGCTCGGGGTGTTGTGGCGAAGTGCGTCTGTAAGTTGCTGGCAGCTTTTCCAAAGGGAATTGGCTCGATCAAGGGATTCCTTGAGTTGACCTGGGAGGGCGGGGCCGGGGTCGGCTTGACTGAGCAGATGTCGTAGCTGTCGAAGCTGCTGCAACACCGCGTCCCACGAAGTTCTGGCTCGGCGGGCCTTGTAATCAGTCCCATTTGCCAGTGTGGGTAGGCTGTTCTGCATGCACTGAGTAAGGAGTTTACTTGCATGAGTGAGGGCGCATCTCAGGGCAGGGCTCCGTGCGTCCGGGAGCCCGGCGGGTTCAGCCATTTGGTGAAGGGGGGAGGAGGGTCCACCAGTGTCAGATAGGGCCAGGCGGGAAGCATTCCGCACGTCAGCCATGGCCTTGGATAGGGTGCTGCGGTGGGGCATCATCGCCTCTTCAATATTACGTTGTAGGCTACACGCGTCTGGCCCAAGAGAGGCTCTCACCAGCCTACGCCAGTTCCCTCCCGCCTCCGAAGAGCCAGGGGATGGGATAGTGGGAAGGGATTGCTGGATGTCCACCACCACCGGATCGTGATCTGTTCGGCGCAGCCAGCGCCAAATTATGGAGGCGTTCAGGAGACGGCTGCCCCCACCGACGCTTCCCAAGATCCAAATATGGTCCAATCGGCTTGCGGTGTCTTGTCTGGTGTAGAAGGTGTAGGCCCTCAGTTCCGGGTGGCGGGCCCGGAAGCAATCTTGCAGTCCCAGATCCTGAAGCTTCATCGCTACGCTCCCGGTCCTGAGATGTCTGGGCCCACCCCATCGGTCCAGTTCCGGGGAGGTATAGCTGTTGAGGTCTCCCGCAACAATGAGAAGGCTGACCGCGTGCGTGGATATATCTTTCTGCAGTTCGAGGAATTCCTTGAGTCTGTGTTCCTGCTCGAGGCCCCAGGGGTCTTGGTCAAAGTTTGGAGTAGTGGCACCAGTTGGGCCATAGACTCCCACCACACGCAAGGTAGACCCGTCTTGCAGCAGAAGGGTTCCGGCGACTGCACGGCCATCCTGGTCCTTGTCTACCTGGGTCCATTTTCCGACGTAGTCGCTTCGTACAGCTAAGAGAACGCCGGAGGCAGATGGGTGGAGTGCGCCAACTGCCCGAGTGGGGTGGGGTCACAGGTAACATTATGGGAAATCGCAGAGTACCCCCACTCCCTCATGCCCGCCACCGCCTGTGCGTGACCGGCGTCAGTCCCAACGCGGGTCTCTGAAAGGACAAAGATGTCAGCTCCGAGCTCTGCCGCGCATTCCGCCCAGTATCTGGCCCACTGTAGTTTGTCTCTGCCAACTCCTCCAGCCTGTAGCGAGACCACCCGGGTGACCTTGTTGCCTATCCACTTAACATCGTCACCAATGCAGCTGCCTGCTATACGCAGGTTCCGTCTTTTGCCCACATGTATGTTGGAACGGCAGTGGCCTACCAGTGGAGAGTCCTCGTCATCGCTGTCGCTGCTTGGCGCGGAAGACTCGGCCATGGCGACGGGGCAGACGAGTAAGCTCTAATTATGGGGCACGGGCTACGACAGAGGTGTCAGCACGCAATGCGACGTTGGCTCCACAGCTGGATATCTCAAAACAGCAACCCTATAATCGTGAAGTCCTCGCTTGCAGGCAAGGATTTTGGTGCTCCATAGGGGCGGTGATCCCCGTAACAAAATGGGGTGTCTGCAAAAGTACAGCGTTCTCCCGACTCCTTTACACCTGTTGCGGGACAAAAGGCCCGGAGTGTGGAGTCAAAGAGTCAAAGAGGGCACACCAGTACCAGTCGGCTACACGTATGTGTGACAGCAGCGACTGGTAGGTGAGGAGTGGCGGCGATGCCACAGGAAGACCACCCTGAAGCTAAATGAACAAACAATTACAAGGACAAAACTTGGCGCACGGCGGCGCCTACTCTTCACGGCATCATGGGTCAGCGGGGACTGTCTAGCGGCTCACTGGCGTGTCTTCACTCCCTGCACCGGTATGGTGGAGCACTATGTTGCATTCTGGGCACCGAACACGTCCTGTTTCGCGGGATTCTTCTGCCTCCTGCCATGTGTAGAAACACTGAGCATGCACCTCGTGGAGACACACCAAACGGACCATTTGTTCCAGGGGTAGTAGCCGTTGCCTGCAACAGATGCACTCCTTGTGCACATCAGTCTCAGGCGCGAGGAAGAGGTTGCCCAGGGCCACGGGAGGGCTTGTCTTGGATAGGACCACTCCCGGGCTTGTCATGGACAACATCCGTTGGGATTGGCGCTCCGCACGAGTGGCAAGAGCAGCCGCCCTGTTGGTATGAATACGCTGGATCTGCTCCGGCGTGAGCGTCGCTGTGGGTTCCTCATCGGGCGTGGTTGCACCTGGCGCCAGGGAGGAGATGGACGGCCCCGTTGTGCTAGGAGGGACCGGGGCCGCATCAGCCGCCGGGTTCGGGGCTGTGCCTTCCCCGTCTCCTTCCTGTTGGAGCAATCGGAGGGCCGCCCTGCCAGTGGAATTGTCCGCGGCTATGATCTCGACATCTCCCAGTGCAGTGGTCACCCTGTTGCCCTGCCTGCGCGAGTGTTGGCGGAGTTCCTGCAGAATTGCAGACAGATAAAAAGAGACAAAGGTATAATGTCTCGGCCATGCAATCTGATGGAGATTGCAACCCATCCTACACCCCTAGAGTCAACGGAGTCCATCAATCTGGCCGCAAGATGACTTTTGACCAGGATGCCAAATCCTCCAAAGCACCAGTCCCTTGACCTTGCCCGGCAAATAGCTGGTAGCCTGTCTTGGCTGCCTGGATGGTCTCAGTTCACAGACCGTCTGCAGTCAAGTGGGTCTCCTGGATGGCTGCAACATCCGGCGCCTGTTCAAACAACCAAGTAGCCACTTCTCGTCTCCATGAGGTGACATTGGCAGTGAGGAGATGTACTTCGCGGGTCGAAACAGAACCACTGGTCACCTCCTTCACCGCTTGCAGGTTCACACCATGCTTCCTTGGTCACATCTTCAGCTTCCAAGGTTTGGAACAGGCGGTGACACACCCAGTGCTCCAAGCTGCCTTCATCTAGTGTCGCCTCGAGTGCGACACGAGAGCAACTGTGTCCTCTTCATTGGTTGGAGAATGGTATTTGTTGGGTGGCATTCGGGGCCTGAGAAGCAGGCTAGCCTGCACAGTTGTGGTTACTCAGGCGTGCAAGGACGAGAGAGCGAGAAACCCTTGGTCGGGTTGGACCCACTGGGATGCATCTGCAAATGGCAAAGCGGAGCTGGTTCCAACTTTTCCGGTCCCAGAACCAAGAGAGCAAGCTTGAATGGAAAACTCTTGAAGAAACCGTAGCATCCCCTTCGTTGACTGCAGTGGCACGCGGAGCCGCCGATGACAATGTAGAGCTCTCCTGCAGTCCTTCACTATCATCTGCAGGGCCTCCCAAATGGAGATAGCTGTTGGAAAAACCAGGTTCCGACTGTGTAAAAGAGGGTAGTGCCCGACTAGGCCCACTCTTCCTCCGCTGCACAAGCTGGAACCCTTCATCATCCAAACCGGGGTGACACGTCCACTGAAACGCTCGTCATCCCTAGATTGTCTCCTGCCCTTAGGCGGGGTTGAGGCAGGGACAAAACTCAACCCCTGTGCAAGCACCTTGAGTGGCATTTGAGTTGTGTGAGCTGTCTGCGACTATGCAGCTTCAGTTTTGGAGAGTGTTTAAAGTTTAAAGCCCAGTGTTTGACCTAGGAAGCCCCACATGCAAACGCATGTTGTTTGGCTCAAGACCGGAGTCGTGTTTCAGTGCGAGAAAGCTGAAAGAAGTGTTTGGAGTGCCTGTGAGCTGTGTGACTGTGAAGGGTTACTTGCACTTGTGGTCTTTTACGTGGTTTGCTGAGAAAAGGAGCCCAATACGCAACAAGTGAAAGTTGGCAAGTGCGTGGCGTGAGAGTCTGTGGCCATGGTTGAGCGTGGACGTCCGTCGTACTACAACATCGGGGAAGAAGGACCTGATGGAATGGTGCGAAGAAGTCGGAGGCAGTCCCAGGAACCTCCCTATGGAAGACCAGACAGACCACGTGCGTTGCCAGTCTTGCCCTTGGTCGGTAGAAGTGCTGCCTTTAGTCCCATGTCGAACCTGTCGGCACAGGGAGCAGCTGGAGCAAGCCCCGTGTTGCCACAGGGAAGCGTTGGAAGTGCCTCGCCAGGAGTCCACACCGTTGCAGCCACCTCTGATGACACCGCCGGGCTTGGGAGGACAGCAGCCGCAACTCGACACTGCAGCAGCGCAAGCAGCTTTGGAGTCGCACGTTTTGGTGCAGACGGTGCAGCAACAGCAGCAGCACATGCAGCAGCAGCAACAACAGCAGATATCTCAAATGATGTCTCGTGAGCATCAGCAGTTTGAGCAGCAGTGCCGACCATGCGATGGAAGTTGACGATGGAGCGCCCATCAGGAATCCAAAGGCGGAGAGTTATGTACCGAAACTTCCCATGCTAGATGGTTCACGCATGTCGAAAGGCAGGCGTTCGGAAATCGAAGCGTGGGTTGAGTACTTGGAAGTTTTTCTGCCTTGGATCGCCTTGTTTGATGACCGCATCCCATCGGAAGTCCAGCAATGCATTGTGAAAGAGAAACAAATCCAGAACAAGGACTTGAACAAAGGTGAGAGCGTGCGAAGTACGAGAGTGTTTCTGTACCTGCGTCAGTCCTTTGCGAATTTCCCACGTGGTCTGGATATCCTGAAGCAAGTTGAGCGTGAGCAGTTGGGTTGGGTGCGCCAGCAGGGTACGAGGCTTTGCGGCGTCTCCATCAGGACCTGTCAGTTTGCTCCAGGATTGAAGCCTCCTCACTGCGAGAAGAGATCCTCAGGTACCAACCACCCAAAGTCACCAAAGATCGTCCTTTGGATGCCTATCGAAACGTCCAGGTGGAACTTGCCAAGTATAGTCGCCTGGTGTCGTTCGTTCCCTGACCTTGCGTTGTCGGAAGCAGACAAGAGCATGATTGTCCTTAAGTGCCTTGACGTCGAAGTGAAAAGGTACGTCCTGTTGCATGCAAAGATAGATTCCATGGAAGAGCTTGAGCGTGCGATCAAGTTTTACGATTCCAATGTGAAGATTCTGACGTTTGCTGAAAAGGGAAAGGGAGATCATGCCAACCCGCTTCAATTCCCCCAGGGAAAAGGGGATTGGAAGAAAGGTCGGAAAGGAGACGGAAAGGGAGGGTGCAACTCAGAATGACGCCAAGAAAGAAGAGCTGAAGAAGGCGAGAAAGTGTTTTACTTGCCACCAGACCGGACATTATGCGAAAGATTGGTCTCAGAAGCCTTCCAATCAGGGAGGCACAAAGCCGAATGTGGCAGGAGCTTTGCTAGAGCCACAGGTCATTGCGGCGGCCGTGTTTGCGATGGACGCTGACGACTCGGAAGATGGTCATTCGGAGTGTTCGCTTGAGTTGAGTGACCAAGAATGGGAAAGCTTTGTGCGGGACGTGCGTGTTGGAGAAGCTGAGAGCATGGGCATGAGCGTGAGTTGTCAGACACAAGCATAGCATGCATGGACAGCAGCAAGAACAGTAGTTCCGCAGATGTCGTCGGTCAGCTTGAGCGTGAAGGCGTTGGAAGTTGCATTATCTTGGAGAGCAAGGACAGTAGTTCCACAGATGTCGTCGGTCAGCTTGAGCGTGAAGGCGTTGAGAGCATAGGAGTAGCAACACATCATGCCCTCATGTGTCCGCAGCACGCCATGGCATTCTCACAAAGGAGCACCGACGATGGCCTCTTCTTCCTCGTGGACTCAGGAGCGAGTGTGCATTTGCTTGCAGAGAGTCTGGTGCGAGACGGTCATGTTCAAGTGGTGGAAGAACTTAGTGCAGAAGGCCCACACTGTGTCACTGCTACTGGAGCTCTCATAGAAGTTCGTCGAAAGGTTAATCGTGTACGAGCGATGTTTTTCTTGGAGCCTTCGAAAGCAACTCGTGAAGAGGTAGCATGTGTAGAGTTTGTGGCCCTCTTGGCGCCGGTACAGTTCTCCCTGTTGAGTCTTGGTTTGTTGTCGCAGAAAGGGTGGAACGTAAATTTTAAACCCGGTGAGGCCAAGGTTCGCAACGGTAGGTTCCAGTTTCGAACGCACTGGCAGCAGTATCGTGGAGGGGCAAGCGCGGCCAGCGCCAGCAGTGGGCCGAAGACCAAGGCAATGCCCAAGAAGAAGACGGTGATCCGCACCAAGGCGATGCCCAAGAAGAAGACAGTGATCCGCACCAAGGCCATGCCGAAACCCCACACCCAGACCGTCCAGAGAGAGATCCCGCTGAGCAGAAAGGAAGTGAGGAGCCTCCCCATACTCACGTTGAGGGACCACCTGGACCACCACCACTACGCCGTCATGGAGGCCAACTGCGTCGCGAATTTGATGAAGCCCATGGCGGTCGACCAGAAGGAGTTCCAGATCGAGAACAGCGCCGTGATGGTCACCAAGGATCGGGTGACGGTGACAAGTACCTCAAGGCCACCGCCGACGCCGCCGAAGGTGCCCCCCCCCGTTGGAGGCGGGCACGGTCTACCTTACCCAGGGAGATCAACAGCGGGGAAGAGCATCACGTTTACCAGCACCGCCAGCACCTCCAACACCAGCCCCGGGAAGCAAAGGCGCGACGACAGCTCCGATGCCTCCTCAGGAGCCGGAGACACCACGTTCTTCTGCGTCTTCCTGGAGCGTGGTAACGAACAAGTGACAGAGCCGCAGCGGTCAAAGCAGAAACATGTGTGTGCGGAACCTGGGTTGGCAGGAGTTGAGCGTGAGTTGGTTGTTGGAGTTGAGGGAGAGGGAGAGCGAGTTGAGCGTGGTTCTTTAGGTGAAGTTGAGCGTGAAGCATTAGGACATTAGGAGAAGTAGGAGCTTGGTGGCTTGCTGGCGACTCCGAGGTGTTGTCTGAGCTTGACTGGAAGAATGCACGGAATGAACATGTCTTGCGTTCTCATGTTCCCTACAACTCGTCTTGTGAGGAGTGCCGTCGTGCTCGCTCGCAAAAACCAGCTCGGAAGCGGGACCCAGCAGAGGCACCGAGAAGGGAAGTGCAGGCAGACAAGATGTTTGTGCGTGGAGCATGGTATGTTGCGCTTGTGCTTGTGTCGTGCTTTTGCTTGGGCGTGATACCTTGGAACCCTGGAACCGACAGCGTGCGTGTGAGTGCAGTCAAGTGGTTTAGGTCTGTCGGCATGTTTGGGTCGGAGCCTGTTGTAATCAGTTTGCGTTCAGATGGTGAACCAGCCTTGATTTCTTTCTTGCAGGACTGCGCAAAGGAGCTTCCCGCGGCATCGATCGAGAAAGTGCCAGTGGATCGGCACACTCCATCTGCAGAACGAGGCATTAGGACCGTGAGAGAGCTTGCGAATGTGCAGTTGGTGCAGTTGGAAAAGGCAGGTTTGAGCGTGTGTGGACCAGCAATGCCCTATCTGTTGTCTCATGTTGCTACAGCACACAATAGGTATTCGCTAGAAGACGGCAGCGGTTTGACGCCCGAACAAAGATTTAGACAGAAGGCCATCGCCCCACACCCGATGTATGTGTTTGGCGCCACCGTCTTGGCTGTACCGCCACCATCGTTGCGGAACCGAGTGACCGGAAGAATGGTGAAGGGAGCGTATCTTGGACCTGAAGTCGGATCAGGGTCGCATTGGGTGCGCGTTCAGACCAACGACGGCCAGCTCAGGGTGATGAGATCGCCAAAGGTTCACATGGTGGTCCCAATGAGATTTGAGATGGGTCTGGTGAAGGGGGTGTTCAAAATACTTCCTGCTGCCTGTAGATCAACTCAAGCACCTACCACTGCCAGACACCAACCTCCGTGGACCCACGCCTGAGTGGATTGAAAAGTATGGACCCACACCAAAATGCAGGGCATGCCGAGCGAGATTGCCAAAGGGGGTGATCGAGAGCACCCTGCGACACACTGAGAGATGCAGAGCTAGGTGTGCGAAGTTTGTGCGTGAACAGTTTGATTCCGGAACATATGTGTTGACGGATGAGGCTGCGCAACATGATGACGGCGCAGGCGTTGGTGACATTGAGTTTGGTGAAGACGTTGAGCGTGAAGTTGAGCGTGACACTGTTGAACATGGTGACCTAGTTGAGCGTGCGTTGGCCGGTGAGGATGTGCCAGAGTTGGAGCTGCCCGGAGATGTATCCGGAGGAGGTCTGTCAGAAGCAGAACCCGACTACGAGCCCGGGGAAGCTGCGAGGACACGGAAGAGAGACCTCTGGAGGACTACGTGGTGGCTGAAGAAGACTTGATGGCTGTTGAATCAGAACCGCTTGAGCATGCACCTGAAGACGCAACGATGGAAATCGCGAGCCGAGTTGGGGAACGCGAGGCAGTGTTCGCTGCTACTTCACCTGGCGGCGAAGAAGTTGTCACTCTGGGAGGAGGACAGGTGAGAGTCTCCAAGCCGTCTGGGTCACGAGACGACGTGACGGAAGT
>CAJNDS010000120.1:47500-62613 GCA_905221605.1 Symbiodinium natans
AGGAGGCGAAAAGCGCACCCACGAGTGCCATGCAAGGCAGATGCAAGAAACAAAACAATGGCAAGTTGACCCAGACAAGGCCACGGGGCAAACCGCGAGGCGCAGACAGGGAAAAGGGGGAGTGGCACTGTCACTTACGCGCTGCGGTGGAAGGGCGGGTGCAGGGTGCTCATCCAGGGTTAAACCCTGTTAGTGCCGCCTCCGGGGTCCCTGTACCGAGAGAAGGCCCCCCCACCGAACAGCGGCGTAACCCGGAGGTGCATGGTTGAAGCTTGTGCACTTAACATGCGAGGGAGAGACGATCTGTTGATCCGAAAGCAGTGGAAAGTAGTCTGTACTCTACCCCAGCTTGCTAAGGTCCTCGACGTCATTAGGTGCACCAAGGACCACCGCCACTCTGCGAAGTTTGACCTGAAAGCTACCCAGCACTACCCCGAGTCTTTGTGCAAGATCGTTCTTCGCATTATTTCCAGTTTGTAAAGCCGTTTTACCTCAAGCAAACCCGCTGTCTGTGTATAGGGAGGAGCCGCTATGTCGCTTGTTGAGCGTGTAGGGTTGTTGGCAACTAGTGTGGAGAACCGTCTGAGAGTTGGACAGTGCTGCAGCCCTTGGAACAGCAAGTGATTGTGCTCTTGGCAGCGACAGCTGTGTGTAGTCTTTTGCTTGGGATGAGCTGCGTCGGTTGTGCGCGGTGTTTGTCGACATCCAGGCGTAGAGCAAAGAAGGCAGGAGTTTTCCCGGGGCACGTCTTCTTCTCGCCATACGGTGATTGCTCTCACTTGAAGGATGACTGCCACACTTTGAGAAACAGGCCTACGGTTAAGAACCTTTGCACGTATTGCTTGGACAGGGGCGTTTTCGAGGCCCAGCGGGCAAACATCCCACGGCCAACGCGCTAAGCGCTGAGACCGGGGTTGAGCCGAAACTTTAGCCAAAATGGCTTGAGCCAAGTCAAAAAACTTTCTTCTGCAAGCGACTGCACGCGCGGCCGAAGGCCGAGAATCGTACAGAAACAAAAGAGAGGGAACGGCTGGATTGCCCTGTAGCCACCACCAGCTGCCCGGACCGACCCAGGTGCATGGCTCCTACACGAACATGCTCCACACGAATGTTTGCGGCACTTTCCTGACGGGAGCAAGCCTCACACCGCCAGGGCCACTGCCACACGCCAGCTCACTCAGTCTGCAAGTTGCTGTGGGCCCGCAAGAGACAAAACACAAGAGGAGGCACGAATTCAACGGGCATGCAGCTTCCTCTCGCGCAATCCCGGCGTCATCAGCAAGACTACTTGCAACACAGCTTTGTCGGTCCCTTTGCTGGTTTGGCCTTAGCTTCAATCAAAAACTGCGCTAGCCTTGTGAATAAGTGAATGGCAGCAGTACCTAAAGGTTCTGGACTGCTCCCGTTGTGCTTGCAAATTTGCTACTTCCTCGTATGACAGCGGTCCTCACGAAGAGCAAAATCGCTCAGAAGGAAGATACCCAAACTGCAAGGCTGGCTGCAGGGGAATGCCTGCAGGGACTGTCTGCAAAGATTGCTGCAGGGACTGTCTGCAGCGATTGCTGCAGAGACTGTCTGCAGGAATTGCTGCAGGGACCGTAAAAGACCAAAGTCACGCACAAGACGAGCAACTCACTCGTGTTCCAAAGTACCAAGTGCAAGTAACCCTTCACAGTCACACAGCTCGCAGGCACTCCAAACACTTCTTTCAGCTTTCTCGCACTGAAACACGACTCCGGTCTTGAGCCAAACAACATGCGTTTGCATGTGGGGCCTTGGAGGCACTGCGAAACCTGGGACCCAGCTTGAGCGCGGAGCAGAACGAGATGCTCAAGAAAGAGGGCTTCCACCTTCCTGCAGCACCCTCGCCTCCACCAGGGCTAGAGGACACGAGCCTTACCGCAGAAGAAGAGCAGCTGCTTGATGAATGAAGTGGCGGCTAGGCTCTCGGCCAAAGAACGCCTCACCCTGGAAAAGCTCAAACGCAGCAAGCTGGAGGACGCCAAGGAGGTAGCCATGGTAGTGGATACCCCTCCTAAAAAAACAGCTGCGGCTCACAAAGCATGGAACTGCGCATCACACAAGCCAACCTCCAAAAGGCGCTGAGACGACAAGCAACCCTGCAGAAGCAGGTAGAGGAACAGCGTCTTGCGTTCGAGAAGTTGGTAGAGGAGCTTGCGAACCAGACTGAGAAAGTCAAGCAGTGTGAAGGGCAGCAAAAGGAAGCTCCGGAAAAGGTCAAAGACTTCATGGTCAAAGACTTCATGGTCCAGGAGCAAGTGAGTGAGCAGAGAACCCTTGCACCTGCCGCGGGGTTAGAGTTCTGGGGGGAGGGCTCGGGTTTGGGGGGGACAAACTCTGAGGCCGGCGCCCAACTCTTCCCCCCTCCCCCGCCCCACCCGAAGACCAAGCACCATGCAAGACGCAAAAAGCAAAAAGTCCAAAAAAAACCAAGCCATGCAAAACGTCAAGAAAATGAAAATGTGTAAAAAACAAAAAACAAGCAGGCCGGCGGGTTCGAACAGCGGGTGGTTCGAAAACCGTTGAGATTGCGGGCGCGCAAGCGTCGGGCGCGGCGGGCGGGCGGGCGGGCGGGCGGGCGGGCGCAAGCGGGCAGGCGGGCGGGCGGCATGCTCCGAGACGGGACGCGCTCAGGCAGCTCCAAACCACTCGGGCCGCGCTCAGGGATGCTCCAAACCACTCGGGGCGCGCTCTTTACCCCTCGGGGCGCACTCATGGTTGCTCCTAACCACTCGGGGTGCACTCTTTGCCACTCGGGGCCGCGCTCCAAACCACTCGGGGCACTCTATACCACTCGGGGCGCACTCAGGCATGCTCCAAACCACTCGGGGCGCACTCAGGCATGCAACCCACTCGGGGCGCACTCAGGCGTGCTCCATACCACTTGGGGCGGCGCGCTCTACCGGGGAGGCCACGCACAAGCGGACGTGACTTTTGCACACAAAAGCGGACCCAGAATCTGGCCTCGGAACAATTTCCTGCGCAAAGACCCGGAGCACATATGGAAAACCTACTCCTGCGGAAAAATACAGCTGGGTTAGCCCCAGCGGCTCCTGGCTGCCTGGCCGCATCACTTCTGCTTCTCCCTGCCATCAGCATCCACCTCCTAGCAGCGCTGCAAAGCCGCACGACAAACTGCGCCGCTTGCATCTTGCCTATCTGGACGAGCCCCGACCGCACCATGTGACAAATTCCAAAGCTTGAAGTAACGCTGAGGAAATCCATGGTGCCATGGAAGCTCATGGAAACCCTCGCTGAAGCTTCTGACCAAAGCCGCGCAAAGCATGAGAAAACCAATCGAAACCCCGCGGAGATTTTGCAGGAACCCTCACAAAGCTCTACTAGAAGCTTTAAAGAGCTGCGCACGACCTATATAAGAAAACCCACACAAACCACGCGGAAACCCTCACACAGCCCTAAGAAACCAACGGAAACCCCTTCAAAGCTGTCAAAAACCATGATGCAATCTGTTGAAGACACATGGCCCGTAGGCGCAAAAATTAGCAAAAGTCTTTGAGAGTCTTGCAGATCTCAAGGCATCTTGAAAAAACAATCCGGCACAAAATCCAGCAAAACAGGTCTACGTGCAAACAAAAGCAAAAGTACATTGCAAAAATAGCAAACAAACGCAAAACAACGCAACAAATCTCCGAAATCTCCTGTAAACAAGGAACAACATTTAGGGCTGCTAAACACAAGCTAAAAGACAACCGCATGAAAGTGGCCTCCACAGTTGCAGCTCCCTTTCTGCTGCACCATTACAAAAGCAAGCAGCTGCTTCGGACAAGCCCCTGATCCCCAAGCTTATGTTCTGCACGCTGCTCCCCAAAGTTCCTGGAACAAGGGCAGGCGCAGGCACGCTGACGAGACCCAGCTGCGTGAGCCCAGGGCTCAAACTTGCGACCCCAAAAAATGGGGCCGTCTCGCGGCCCCAAAAATGGGGCCACGAAATGCACCCAGCTTCCCTTATTATAATGTGTAAATACATGAAAAGGCTGGAGCTGCGACCCCAAAATTGGGGCCGCCTGGCGGCCCCAATTTTGGTGTCGCTACATCTGCATTTTTCGAGCCCCTGCGCTCCCCAGATTGCGACGCTACAGCAACTCTGACCCACAGGCAAGCTCCTAGCGTGGAGAATTTTTTTTAAGAACAACGACCCCCCACAGGCAGCTTTCTTGCGGAAGTGATCAACATAATAGAAACGGGCACCGGGGAGGCCACGCACAAGCGGACGTGACTTTTGCACACAAAAGCGGACCCAGAATCTGGCCTCGGAACAATTTCCTGCGCAAAGACCCGGAGCACATATGGAAAACCTACTCCTGCGGAAAAATACAGCTGGGTTAGCCCCAGCGGCTCCTGGCTGCCTGGCCGCATCACTTCTGCTTCTCCCTGCCATCAGCATCCACCTCCACAACCTCACCTAGCAGCGCTGCAAAGCCGCACGACAAACTGCGCCGCTTGCATCTTGCCTATCTGGACGAGCCCCGACCGCACCATGTGACAAATTCCAAAGCTTGAAGTAACGCTGAGGAAATCCATGGTGCCATGGAAGCTCATGGAAACCCTCGCTGAAGCTTCTGACATCTTTTTCCAAAGCCGCGCAAAGCATGAGAAAACCAATCGAAACCCCGCGGAGATTTTGCAGGAACCCTCACAAAGCTCCACTAGAAGCTTTAAAGAGCTGCGCACGACCTATATAAGAAAACCCACACAAACCACGCGGAAACCCTCACACAGCCCTAAGAAACCAACGGAAACCCCTTCAAAGCTGTCAAAAACCATGGAAAACCCACGGTAAACCTTCACAAGACATTAGAAAAACCTTCCGAGAGCTTCAAAAACCTACGCAAAATCTAACAAAACCCACTGAAACCCCGCAAACCTTAGAAAACCCCAGGGAAACCTGATCTGAAAGCTTTAAAAAACCAAGGCAAAACTTGACAAAACCCACGGACATCCGCGGAAACCCTCACAAAACTTTAGAGAAATTCAAGGAAAACCTCCGGAAAGTTCAAAAACTGCACGAAATCCGAAACTGTAGGGAAACCCAGGGAAACCCTCCAGAAGCTTAACAAACATGAACGGAAACCCTGCGGAAACCCCTTTATCAGGACTGGATTCACCCTTTGGCAATTTACAAAGTTATAAAGGACAGGTGCAGGAAACCCGCCACCCAATCACCGCACGCCAATGTCAGTATTATACTACCGGTCGTCCCCTAAAGGGTGAAGGACGCAAGAGGTGTTCTTCTGCTTCTGGCGAGGACCTGTGTCAACCGGAGCGCCGAAGCTGGGGCATGCCTGCCATACGAATCAATGGTCGCTGACCGTCTAAGAAGCACTTCGCGCCTTCAGGCAGAACGTCAAGGTACACATTGGTCTTTCACCAATCGGGTTCAGAAAAAGGAATACAGTCTACGTCTGCCTGGCTTCACCGTACACGTCACAACTTGCTATAGAACAAGACTGACTTCCTGCCTCAGGGTTCATGTCAGACTCAACCCAAGGACCTGACTGAAGGCATGACTGGTTTCTTGCACCAAAAGCTTTGACCCCGCGCATGGCTGTTGCTACAACCATACACAGCTAGGCCACCAAGCAGCGCACGGATGAGCTTGGACACCTCCGGCCGCGCACCGGCCGGCCGCGCCTGCGCCCCGTAACGAATGTGAAGCCTCTCGCATCGCCAAAAATCGGCCTTGAAAACCTCGGCAACCTCCTCCACTGAGTACTTCGCTGAGCAAGTTGCGAAGGGCTTGCGACACCTTGGAAGCACAAACATGGACCCTACGGACTATGTCTGGGCACTTTTTTCGGCCAACAAATCAGGCTCCGACGTGGCAGACATGGCGCAAGTACGCTAGCTGTGGCCTAGGAGCTGCTTGAGGCAAGAGCGCTCAGCGAGCAGCGGCTCAGATGCAATCTGTTGAAGACACATGGCCCGTAGGCGCAAAAATTAGCAAAAGTCTCTGAGAGTCTTGCAGATCTCAAGGCATCTTGAAAAAACAATCCGGCACAAAATCCAGCAAAACAGGTCTACGTGCAAACAAAAGCAAAAGTACATTGCAAAAATAGCAAACAAACGCAAAACAACGCAAATCTCCGAAATCTCCTGTAAACAAGGAACAACATTTAGGGCTGCTAAACACAAGCTAAAAGACAACCGCATGAAAGTGGCCTCCACAGTTGCAGCTCCCTTTCTGCTGCACCATTACAAAAGCAAGCAGCTGCTTCGGACAAGCCCCTGATCCCCAAGCTTATGTTCTGCACGCTGCTCCCCAAGGCTCCTGGAACAAGGGCAGGCGCAGGCACGCTGCCAGCGGCGTGAGCCCAGGGCTCAAACTTGCGACCCCAAAAATGGGGCCGTCTCGCGGCCCCAAAAATGGGGCCACGAAATGCACCCAGCTTCCCTTATTATAATGTGTAAACACATGAAAAGGCTGGAACTGCGACCCCAAAATTGGGGCCGCCTGGCGGCCCCAATTTTGGTGTCGCTAAATCTGCATTTTTCGAGCCCCTGCGCTCCCCAGATTGCGACGCTACAGCAACTCTGACCTACAGGCAAGCTCCTAGCGTGGAGAATTTTTTTTTTAAAGAACAACGACCCCCCACAGGCAGCTTTCTAGCGGAAGTGATCAACATAATAGAAACGGGCACAGTTGCAGCTCCCTTTCTGCTGCAGCATTACAAAAGCAAGCAGCTGCTTCGGACAAGCCCCTGATCCCCAAGCTTATGTTCTGCACGCTGCTCCCCAAAGTTCCTGGAACAAGGGCAGGCGCAGGCACGCTGACGAGACCCAGCTGCGTGAGCCCAGGGCTCAAACTTGCGACCCCAAAAAATGGGGCCGTCTCGCGGCCCCAAAAATGGGGCCACGAAATGCACCCAGCTTCCCTTATTATAATGTGTAAATACATGAAAAGGCTGGAACTGCGACCCCAAAATTGGGGCCGCCTGGCGGCCCCAATTTTGGTGTCGCTAAATCTGCATTTTTCGAGCCCCTGCGCTCCCCAGATTGCGACGCTACAGCAACTCTGACCCACAGGCAAGCTCCTAGCGTGGAGAATTTTTTTTTTTAAGAACAACGACCCCCCACAGGCAGCTTTCTTGCGGAAGTGATCAACATAATAGAAACGGGCACCGGGGAGGCCACGCACAAGCGGACGTGACTTTTGCACACAAAAGCGGACCCAGAATCTGGCCTCGGAACAATTTCCTGCGCAAAGACCCGGAGCACATATGGAAAACCTACTCCTGCGGAAAAATACAGCTGGGTTAGCCCCAGCGGCTCCTGGCTGCCTGGCCGCATCACTTCTGCTTCTCCCTGCCATCAGCATCCACCTCCACAACCTCACCTAGCAGCGCTGCAAAGCCGCACGACAAACTGCGCCGCTTGCATCTTGCCTATCTGGACGAGCCCCGACCGCACCATGTGACAAATTCCAAAGCTTGAAGTAACGCTGAGGAAATCCATGGTGCCATGGAAGCTCATGGAAACCCTCGCTGAAGCTTCTGACCAAAGCCGCGCAAAGCATGAGAAAACCAATCGAAACCCCGCGGAGATTTTGCAGGAACCCTCACAAAGCTCTACTAGAAGCTTTAAAGAGCTGCGCACGACCTATATAAGAAAACCCACACAAACCACGCGGAAACCCTCACACAGCCCTAAGAAACCAACGGAAACCCCTTCAAAGCTGTCAAAAACCATGGAAAACCCACGGTAAACCTTCACAAGACATTAGAAAAACCTTCCGAGAGCTTCAAAAACCTACGCAAAATCTAACAAAACCCACTGAAACCCCGCAAACCTTAGAAAACCCCAGGGAAACCATCTGAAAGCTTTAAAAAACCAAGGCAAAACTTGACAAAACCCACGGACATCCGCGGAAACCCTCACAAAACTTTAGAGAAATTCAAGGAAAACCTCCGGAAAGTTCAAAAACTGCACGAAATCCCACGGAAACCCTCACGAAACCCTTGAGGAACCTACCAAAACCATCCAATAGGTCTTAACACATGCACGAAATCTAAGGAAACCCACGGAAACCCCCAGAAACCCCGCGGAAACCCTCGCGAAACTGTAGGGAAACCCAGGGAAACCCTCCAGAAGCTTAACAAACATGAACGGAAACCCTGCGGAAACCCCTTTATCAGGACTGGATTCACCCTTTGGCAATTTACAAAGTTATAAAGGACAGGTGCAGGAAACCCGCCACCCAATCACCGCACGCCAATGTCAGTATTATACTACCGGTCGTCCCCTAAAGGGTGAAGGACGCAAGAGGTGTTCTTCTGCTTCTGGCGAGGACCTGTGTCAACCGGAGCGCCGAAGCTGGGGCATGCCTGCCATACGAATCAATGGTCGCTGACCGTCTAAGAAGCACTTCGCGCCTTCAGGCAGAACGTCAAGGTACACATTGGTCTTTCACCAATCGGGTTCAGAAAAAGGAATACAGTCTACGTCTGCCTGGCTTCACCGTCCACGTCACAACTTGCTATAGAACAAGACTGACTTCCTGCCTCAGGGTTCATGTCAGACTCAACCCAAGGACCTGACTGAAGGCATGACTGGTTTCTTGCACCCAAAGCTTTGACCCCGCGCATGGCTGTTGCTACAACCATACACAGCTAGGCCACCAAGCAGCGCACGGATGAGCTTGGACACCTCCGGCCGCGCACCGGCCGGCCGCGCCTGCGCCCCGTAACGAATGTGAAGCCTCTCGCATCGCCAAAAATCGGCCTTGAAAACCTCGGCAACCTCCTCCACTGAGTACTTCGCTGAGCAAGTTGCGAAGGGCTTGCGACACCTTGGAAGCACAAACATGGACCCTACGGACTATGTCTGGGCACTTTTTTCGGCCAACAAATCAGGCTCCGACGTGGCAGACATGGCGCAAGTACGCTAGCTGTGGCCTAGGAGCTGCTTGAGGCAAGAGAGCGCTCAGCGAGCAGCGGCTCAGATGCAATCTGTTGAAGACACATGGCCCGTAGGCGCAAAAATTAGCAAAAGTCTTTGAGAGTCTTGCAGATCTCAAGGCATCTTGAAAAAACAATCCGGCACAAAATCCAGCAAAACAGGTCTACGTGCAAACAAAGCAAAAGTACATTGCAAAAATAGCAAACAAACGCAAAACAACGCAAATCTCCGAAATCTCCTGTAAACAAGGAACAACATTTAGGGCTGCTAAACACAAGCTAAAAGACAACCGCATGAAAGTGGCCTCCACAGTTGCAGCTCCCTTTCTGCTGCACCATTACAAAAGCAAGCAGCTGCTTCGGACAAGCCCCTGATCCCCAAGCTTATGTTCTGCACGCTGCTCCCCAAAGTTCCTGGAACAAGGGCAGGCGCAGGCACGCTGACGAGACCCAGCTGCGTGAGCCCAGGGCTCAAACTTGCGACCCCAAAAAATGGGGCCGTCTCGCGGCCCCAAAAATGGGGCCACGAAATGCACCCAGCTTCCCTTATTATAATGTGTAAATACATGAAAAGGCTGGAACTGCGACCCCAAAATTGGGGCCGCCTGGCGGCCCCAATTTTGGTGTCGCTAAATCTGCATTTTTCGAGCCCCTGCGCTCCCCAGATTGCGACGCTACAGCAACTCTGACCCACAGGCAAGCTCCTAGCGTGGAGAATTTTTTTTTTAAGAACAACGACCCCCCACAGGCAGCTTTCTTGCGGAAGTGATCAACATAATAGAAACGGGCACCGTTGCAGCTCCCTTTCTGCTGCACCATTACAAAAGCAAGCAGCTGCTTCGGACAAGCCCCTGATCCCCAAGCTTATGTTCTGCACGCTGCTCCCCAAAGTTCCTGGAACAAGGGCAGGCGCAGGCACGCTGACGAGACCCAGCTGCGTGAGCCCAGGGCTCAAACTTGCGACCCCAAAAAATGGGGCCGTCTCGCGGCCCCAAAAATGGGGCCACGAAATGCACCCAGCTTCCCTTATTATAATGTGTAAATACATGAAAAGGCTGGAACTGCGACCCCAAAATTGGGGCCGCCTGGCGGCCCCAATTTTGGTGTCGCTAAATCTGCATTTTTCGGTTGCGACGCTACAGCAACTCTGACCCACAGGCAAGCTCCTAGCATGGAGAATTTTTTTTTTAAGAACAACGACCCCCCACAGGCAGCTTTCTTGCGGAAGTGATCAACATAATAGAAACGGGCACCGGGGAGGCCACGCACAAGCGGACGTGACTTTTGCACACAAAAGCGGACCCAGAATCTGGCCTCGGAACAATTTCCTGCGCAAAGACCCGGAGCACATATGGAAAACCTACTCCTGCGGAAAAATACAGCTGGGTTAGCCCCAGCGGCTCCTGGCTGCCTGGCCGCATCACTTCTGCTTCTCCCTGCCATCAGCATCCACCTCCACAACCTCACCTAGCAGCGCTGCAAAGCCGCACGACAAACTGCGCCGCTTGCATCTTGCCTATCTGGACGAGCCCCGACCGCACCATGTGACAAATTCCAAAGCTTGAAGTAACGCTGAGGAAATCCATGGTGCCATGGAAGCTCATGGAAACCCTCGCTGAAGCTTCTGACCAAAGCCGCGCAAAGCATGAGAAAACCAATCGAAACCCCGCGGAGATTTTGCAGGAACCCTCACAAAGCTCTACTAGAAGCTTTAAAGAGCTGCGCACGACCTATATAAGAAAACCCACACAAACCACGCGGAAACCCTCACACAGCCCTAAGAAACCAACGGAAACCCCTTCAAAGCTGTCAAAAACCATGGAAAACCCACGGTAAACCTTCACAAGACATTAGAAAAACCTTCCGAGAGCTTCAAAAACCTACGCAAAATCTAACAAAACCCACTGAAACCCCGCAAACCTTAGAAAACCCCAGGGAAACCATCTGAAAGCTTTAAAAAACCAAGGCAAAACTTGACAAAACCCACGGACATCCGCGGAAACCCTCACAAAACTTTAGAGAAATTCAAGGAAAACCTCCGGAAAGTTCAAAAACTGCACGAAATCCCACGGAAACCCTCACGAAACCCTTGAGGAACCTACCAAAACCATCCAATAAGTCTTAACACATGCACGAAATCTAAGGAACCCCACGGAAACCCCCAGAAACCCCGCGGAAACCCTCGCGAAACTGTAGGGAAACCCAGGGAAACCCTCCAGAAGCTTAACAAACATGAACGGAAACCCTGCGGAAACCCCTTTATCAGGACTGGATTCACCCTTTGGCAATTTACAAAGTTATTAAAGGACAGGTGCAGGAAACCCGCCACCCAATCACCGCACGCCAATGTCAGTATTATACTACCGGTCGTCCCCTAAAGGGTGAAGGACGCAAGAGGTGTTCTTCTGCTTCTGGCGAGGACCTGTGTCAACCGGAGCGCCGAAGCTGGGGCATGCCTGCCATACGAATCAATGGTCGCTGACCGTCTAAGAAGCACTTCGCGCCTTCAGGCAGAACGTCAAGGTACACATTGGTCTTTCACCAATCGGGTTCAGAAAAAGGAATACAGTCTACGTCTGCCTGGCTTCACCGTCCACGTCACAACTTGCTATAGAACAAGACTGACTTCCTGCCTCAGGGTTCATGTCAGACTCAACCCAAGGACCTGACTGAAGGCATGACTGGTTTCTTGCACCCAAAGCTTTGACCCCGCGCATGGCTGTTGCTACAACCATACACAGCTAGGCCACCAAGCAGCGCACGGATGAGCTTGGACACCTCCGGCCGCGCACCGGCCGGCCGCGCCTGCGCCCCGTAACGAATGTGAAGCCTCTCGCATCGCCAAAAATCGGCCTTGAAAACCTCGGCAACCTCCTCCACTGAGTACTTCGCTGAGCAAGTTGCGAAGGGCTTGCGACACCTTGGAAGCACAAACATGGACCCTACGGACTATGTCTGGGCACTTTTTTCGGCCAACAAATCAGGCTCCGACGTGGCAGACATGGCGCAAGTACGCTAGCTGTGGCCTAGGAGCTGCTTGAGGCAAGAGAGCGCTCAGCGAGCAGCGGCTCAGATGCAATCTGTTGAAGACACATGGCCCGTAGGCGCAAAAATTAGCAAAAGTCTTTGAGAGTCTTGCAGATCTCAAGGCATCTTGAAAAAACAATCCGGCACAAAATCCAGCAAAACAGGTCTACGTGCAAACAAAAGCAAAAGTACATTGCAAAAATAGCAAACAAACGCAAAACAACGCAAATCTCCGAAATCTCCTGTAAACAAGGAACAACATTTAGGGCTGCTAAACACAAGCTAAAAGACAACCGCATGAAAGTGGCCTCCACAGTTGCAGCTCCCTTTCTGCTGCAGCATTACAAAAGCAAGCAGCTGCTTCGGACAAGCCCCTGATCCCCAAGCTTATGTTCTGCACGCTGCTCCCCAAGGTTCCTGGAACAAGGGCAGGCGCAGGCACGCTGACGAGACCCAGCTGCGTGAGCCCAGGGCTCAAACTTGCGACCCCAAAAAATGGGGCCGTCTCGCGGCCCCAAAAATGGGGCCACGAAATGCACCCAGCTTCCCTTATTATAATGTGTAAATACATGAAAAGGCTGGAACTGCGACCCCAAAATTGGGGCCGCCTGGCGGCCCCAATTTTGGTGTCGCTAAATCTGCATTTTTCGAGCCCCTGCGCTCCCCAGATTGCGACGCTACAGCAACTCTGACCCACAGGCAAGCTCCTAGCGTGGAGAATTTTTTTTTTAAGAACAACGACCCCCCACAGGCAGCTTTCTTGCGGAAGTGATCAACATAATAGAAACGGGCACCGTTGCAGCTCCCTTTCTGCTGCACCATTACAAAAGCAAGCAGCTGCTTCGGACAAGCCCCTGATCCCCAAGCTTATGTTCTGCACGCTGCTCCCCCAAGTTCCTGGAACAAGGGCAGGCGCAGGCACGCTGACGAGACCCAGCTGCGTGAGCCCAGGGCTCAAACTTGCGACCCCAAAAAATGGGGCCGTCTCGCGGCCCCAAAAATGGGGTCACGAAATGCACCCAGCTTCCCTTATTATAATGTGTAAATACATGAAAAGGCTGGAACTGCGACCCCAAAATTGGGGCCGCCTGGCGGCCCCAATTTTGGTGTCGCTAAATCTGCATTTTTCGAGCCCCTGCGCTCCCCAGATTGCGACGCTACAGCAACTCTGACCCACAGGCAAGCTCCTAGCGTGGAGATTTTTTTTTTAAAGAACAACGACCCCCCACAGGCAGCTTTCTTGCGGAAGTGATCAACATAATAGAAACGGGCACCGAGGAGGCCACGCACAAGCGGACGTGACTTTTGCACACAAAAGCGGACCCAGAATCTGGCCTCGGAACAATTTCCTGCGCAAAGACCCGGAGCACATATGGAAAACCTACTCCTGCGGAAAAATACAGCTGGGTTAGCCCCAGCGGCTCCTGGCTGCCTGGCCGCATCACTTCTGCTTCTCCCTGCCATTAGCATCCACCTCCACAACCTCACCTAGCAGCGCTGCAAAGCCGCACGACAAACTGCGCCGCTTGCATCTTGCCTATCTGGACGAGCCCCGACCGCACCATGTGACAAATTCCAAAGCTTGAAGTAACGCTGAGGAAATCCATGGTGCCATGGAAGCTCATGGAAACCCTCGCTGAAGCTTCTGACCAAAGCCGCGCAAAGCATGAGAAAACCAATCGAAACCCCGCGGAGATTTTGCAGGAACCCTCACAAAGCTCTACTAGAAGCTTTAAAGAGCTGCGCACGACCTATATAAGAAAACCCACACAAACCACGCGGAAACCCTCACACAGCCCTAAGAAACCAACGGAAACCCCTTCAAAGCTGTCAAAAACCATGGAAAACCCACGGTAAACCTTCACAAGACATTAGAAAAACCTTCCGAGAGCTTCAAAAACCTACGCAAAATCTAACAAAACCCACTGAAACCCCGCAAACCTTAGAAAACCCCAGGGAAACCATCTGAAAGCTTTAAAAAACCAAGGCAAAACTTGACAAACCCACGGACATCCGCGGAAACCCTCACAAAACTTTAGAGAAATTCAAGGAAAACCTCCGGAAAGTTCAAAAACTGCACGAAATCCCACGGAAACCCTCACGAAACCCTTGAGGAACCTACCAAAACCATCCAATAGGTTTTAACACATGCACGAAATCTAAGGAAACCCACGGAAACCCCCAGAAACCCCGCGGAAACCCTCGCGAAACTGTAGGAAACCCAGGGAAACCCTCCAGAAGCTTAACAAACATGAACGGAAACCCTGCGGAAACCCCTTTATCAGGACTGGATTCACCCTTTGGCAATTTACAAAGTTATAAAGGACAGGTGCCGCAAAAAAAACCCGCCACCCAATCAACCGCACGCCAATGTCAGTATTATACTACCGGTCGTCCCCTAAAGGGCGAAGGACGCAAGAGGTGTTCTTCTGCTTCTGGCGAGGACCTGTGTCAACCGGAGCGCCGAAGCTGGGGTATGCCTGCCATACGAATCAATGGTCGCTGACCGTCTAAGAAGCACTTCGCACCTTCAGGCAGAACGTCAAGGTACACATTGGTCTTTCACCAATCGGGTTCAGAAAAAGGAATACAGTCTACATCTGCCTGGCTTCACCGTCCACGTCACAACTTGCTCTAGAACAAGACTGACTTCCTGCCTTAGGGTTCATATCAGACTCAACCCAAAGACCTGACTGAAGGCATGACTGGTTTCTTGCACCCAAAGCTTTGACCCCGCGCATGGCTGTTGCTACAACCATACACGCTAGGCCACCAAGCAGCGCACGGATGAGCTTGGACACCTCCGGCCGCGCACCGGCCGGCCACACCTGCGCCCTGCAACGAATGTGAAGCCTCTCGCATCGCCAAAAAATCGGCCTTGAAGACCTCGGCAACCTCCTCCACTGAGTGCTTCGCTGAGCGAGTTGCGAAGGGCTTGCGACACCTTGGAAGCACAAACATGGACCCTACGGACTATGTCTGGGCACTTTTTTCGGCCAACAAATCAGGCTCCGACGTGGCAGACATGGCGCAAGTACGCAAGCTGTGGCCTTAGGAGCTGCTTGAGGCAAGAAAGCGCTCAGCGAGCAGCGGCTCAGATGCAATCTGTTGAAGACACATGGCCCGTAGGCGCAAAAATTAGCAAAAGTC
>CAJNDS010000120.1:62713-142801 GCA_905221605.1 Symbiodinium natans
TTCTAGATTCATTCATTTGCTTCCATCCCGGGCGGCCTCATGAACAGATAAAAGAATGAAGGTTGTAACTGCTCTCTTGTCTCTTCTTTCTTTTCTTTTATTATTATTCCTTTTCTTCTTCTTTCTTTTATTCTTCGTCTGCTTCTTCTTCTTTCTTTTCTTATTATTCTTTTTATTCTTTCTTGTCTTCTTCTTCTTCTTCTTCTTTATCTTCTTCTTTTTCTTCCTTTACCCTTTCTTCTTGTTATTCTTGTTTCTTTTCTTTTCTTCTTCTTCTTCTTTTTATTCTTCTTTCTTTTCTTTTCTTCTTCTTCTTCTTTTTATTCTTCTTTCTTTTATTCTTCTTCTGTTTCTTCTTCTTTCTCTTTTTCTTCTTATTTCTTTTCTTCTTCTTTGCATTCTAATTTTCTTCTTCTTCTTTCTCTTCTTCTTCTTCTTCATTTTTTTCTTTTCCCCTTTCTTCTTGATTACGTCCCGACCCCCTGCGCCCCCTAAACCCCTAAACCCAAACCCGAGTTGCAGCTTTCAGACGGCCAGGCTGTAGATATACTTATTCCGAAGAGGGTGACTTTTCAAGCAATCCCATCACTCCACAAGGTTTTTAGTATTTAGTATCCCATTCTAAAGAGAAACGAATCTTGATTAATGCTCATTTGTAAACATAATTCCTGACGAAGTTATCCTGAATCCCGTCCGGCAACGTGGTAAATCATAATGCAAGTGCCGGGGAGAAGTTAGAAGCATGTGTCCTAATATTGCCATAGTCGGGTAACCCCCGGCGTTTTCTTCTATAGTTCAAGTCCATCAGGAACAGGAGTATTCCAACGTAGGATCCTCCGCTCATGCGTCACCATTTTTGATATCACAATGACGCAGCCTGTGTGGAATTAAACGACTTCTGATGGAGCTCCACCCCAACAGCTTCGAAAGCATTTTCATGGGTAAGCTAAGGTAAGCTGCTGATGCGACCTATTGACACCTATGCTCCTTGCGGATGAAGTGTTGCGCTCTGCTTGCTAAGCCTCAGGTCGACGAGCTGGAGTCTGTGCACAGCACTGAGGCTTGCTTCTGAGTGGCAGGAAAATGTTCTGAGGGCCGTAGTGGCATTTCACTGGCATTGTGATTGCTCAGTGATTCGTGTGCACGGACCCAGGTTGGTGCAGAACCCGGACTTGCAACCAGCGCTGCCGACGTCTAAACGATTTCACCATCACAGGGCCAAAGCCCAGAGATGGGTCAGGAATGTTGCATGGGCCAAAAGGATGATGGGTAAATGAGTTCAGCTAGATAGTCGCCAAGTTCGGGGCATGGTTTGCTATTTACCTTTCACATATGAGACTTTTGCTGTTGGTTCTACCAGCAGGGGCAGAAACGCCGACGTTTCATGCCCCGGTCTTGCTATCTTTATGCCCTTTGATGCAACTAGCAACTATCAACTCATGATCTGACAACGGTCGCGGCAGGTCCGTCACCTGCATGGCTGTGCACCATCAGGAATAAACATGTAACATGAAACATGACTTGCAAATGCTGCAAAGTTGGCCAACGAGGCGCGATGGTGGGAGCCCGCTGCAAAGCAGATCATCCTACCTTGCATGACTCCGCAAAACGACGTGTCACACATCATAGCAGCCTTCAACTATTTGAATCACAACGGGATGCAGCTTTCAGTTCGCAGTGTCAGACGCAACAAACTTAACTTAAAACTTAAAACACAAATAGCAACACCCACAAACACCCACGTGAACCGTAAAGCAAGAACGCAAACCAACAACGACGACACCGACACCACCACCACCACCCCCAACAACAACAACGACGACGACGACAACAACAGCAGCAGAGGCAACCGAAAACAACAAAGATAAGGAACATAAGCACAAAACTACATGGGCAACATCAAAATACAAGCCCAATAACAATCACTATTAAAACATGGGAAACTCAACACTTCAAGCATACTTGCAGCAACTTGGCTCAGACAAAGAAACGCAAGCAGCAAGAGAAACCAACCAAACCCAGCTAGGCCCATCGAAGCCAGTGCCAGGGAGGGAATGACGTTTTCTCACCACCCTCTCGTGTTGGCGGTGTCCATCAAGTTTCGAGCTCTGAAGGCAAGCATGTTTGGAGACCTTGGACGTGTCTGAGTCGCCTGAGATCACCTGAGCCCTTGCCAGCTGTTTGGCAATGCGTTCGACAGTTGCAAGCATTCGAGCTGGCAGCGCCGGCAGCGCTGACAAGTTCTACTGCGACGACGCCTACTACCACCAGTACCAAATACCAGTACCACTACCGTACGACCATCACGACCACGACCTCTACAACGGGATCGACAACGTCTACTGCGACTATGCCGGCGGCGACCACTGCTACCACCACAAGGTCTCTTCCACCTGGACTAGGACCTAGACCTACTCTTGCTGTTGCTCTGGCTTTTGCTGCTATTTGTACTGAACTTGGCATTGTCAAGGCTACGGCTACGGCCATGCCCAGGTTGCTTCTACATTTTCGATATGTCCATCACTACGACTGCTGCACTCTTGCCACAATGCATTTGCAAGCAGCTGCTGTGTGAATTCGACATGCAGAAAGCCTTCGCCCTAGAGAATGGCAAACATTCACAGACACACGCTGACACTTCAGTTGTTCGATGATGCCGGCTGTAGAGTCGTGACACCAGCCACCCGTGCTTGCTCTGCTCGCTTGACAGCCGTTTCTTCACCAAGCATGGCATGGAGCGGTCAATCATTCTGAGTTTCTGACGAGCACGGGATTCTCCTTCTCGATGGCCTCTATTGTGTCTAGCTCAGGCATACAGCGAAACTGCACAGGCGCCAAAATAACCGGCAGCACGAAGCCGAATGATGCATCGTGCACTCGCAGCCTGCAGGTAGGCCAAGGCTTCCTTGGCAGTCTTGCCTTGAACGAAGAGGTCACACCTCAGTTCGTCGCAGTTTCGGCCGCTAACTCGGTCTGTGTACAGAGTGAGGCGTGATGCCTTCACCTTGGGCAGCATCAGAGAACAGCGGGCCAAAGGCAACTGCTCCCAGGCAGTCTCCAAGGTCCAGGCAACCATGTCGGCAGACCATCTGCAGGACCTACCGCCTCGCTTATCTCAGAATTCTCTTCTTGAGGCTCTATGTGAATTCTATGTGATGTCTGCTGCTTCCATGCATGGCATGGCCTTTGCGCCCACGCGCGTCAGTGGCTTCGCCCACACCACATTGTCGCGCTTTCGGAGGTCCTCGCTTAAGCAAAGCGCCCCTCGGCTCTGCACTGCAAGCAGTACTGTGTGCAGTGTGCAGCGCTGCCTCCAACTTGCTGATGTCGGTTACGGTGCCGGACTTCATAGCATTCACCTGCCAGGCGACTGGCCGTCGAATTGCTCAAGTCATGCCCCTGTTCACGTTGGCCTCAAGCGAAGGACAAGACTCACTGTGACGCTCGTCAAACGGTTCGGACATCTCTCCGATGACTTGAATACGAGCCAGAGCCACATAGCAGTAGGCAGTACCTGATACCGGCTCTCGTGGAACCTTGCTTGCAAGTTTGCAGGCTGATGTTGATCCCATCTTCAATCTTGCCCGGTTTTCCCTTTCCAATGCGGCTGGAGCAAGACTTCAGCCGCATTGAACTTGCGTGATGCCACTGCTATGTCTGCTTGGGACCCGGCACAGGGCCTAGAAGGGATGCCCAGCGCACAGAGCATGGTTTCCTGCAACGCTGCAAGACTACTTGGTGCAGATCACCGACGAAGGAATCGCGGAAGCTCCTCTACCAGGTCAACGCCCCAGGTCAAGCGGTTGCATTCGTGCACCTGTCCTGGCAGCCGCCATCTGCAGGCTTGCAGCGAAGTGTGCGACCCATGGACAGGCAGGAACATCCGATAACAGCACGCATGTGTTTCCGACTGGATTAGTCAGTCAATCCTCCTCCCATTCTGGCATTGACCTGCGTGCGGAGTGAAAGGTTGTCAGACAGATGTGTCACGCCACCCCCTCTTCACAGCCAGCCTCGATCAGCTGCGGGCCATGAGAGGTGTATTTCAGCCTCACGCAATGCCACACAGGCACGGGAAATGCGGCAAACCCTTACCTTGGACCCTGAGATGTTACCGATGGCATGTTGGCACGGACTTGCCGTCTTCCATCCTCTATCGCTGGGGGTGGGGCTCCACGTGGAAGACTCCCGAAGTGAAGCCAAGAGCCTTGATACCTTTCATATCGAGGATCACTTGCACACTAAACATTCGAAAGAGCGTCAGAGCGGCCAGGGCTGCGACACTCCACCCCCAAGTCTCTCAGGGACACCTGCTGGTCCTTGCCAGAACCCCAACAAATCTCCCCCAAACAGTTTTGAATCCCAACGTACGCCCCTTTGCGCTTGGTGATGGCTGTAGTGAAAGATGACCCAAGGTCCTTTGGCAGGAGCGAGGGGCAGCACGCCCAGGTCCTGGCCGCTTCAACAGCTTTAGTATCAGTAGGAGTTTCGTTTCAATGATATGCAAATTTTTGTACACACCCTTGTCAGGTACTCAGGTCCAAGCTCGTTGAAGTATGGCTCAAGCGTCGGCCCGTTGTCTGCGACACAGGCGTACACATATTCGCCTGGCTGTGCGGCCATGAAACCCGCTTCACTATCTGAAAAACCTCCATGGCAGTGAAGGACTCTGCCGCCTTTGAAGGCAGCCCTTTTTCTGAACGGTCGAGAGCGAGTCCTGTATCGTAGTTTGTACAAGTTGGATAAGGCCCTCGTCTTGTTGAGGGAACCTTTTGAGCACACCCTCTGCCAGGGCCTAGCACGAACTCAGCACGTGCCACTTGCGGTGCTCAGGGCAGGGTAAGCGGATGTAAACGGCCCTTCATGGGGAGCAGCTGCACGTCGAAAGGCCATCCTAAAGGCCTCTTGGCCACTTCGTGGGCACAGCTCCTTCACAAAGAAGCCTCTTCAGAATTTGATGTGTAGCAGCAACCTGCCATGGCTTTGGGATTGTGACAATATCTTGGTCCCTAGATGTCCCCTAAACCCTCCATGCTAGCCCATCGTCAACTCCACAAAATCCCACAGGCCTCTCAGTAAGCAACGACCGCCACTGCGCAGCTGAGCCTCGAAAGCCCAGGTGTGTTATGGTGTGTTCTGGTGTGTACTCGAAGGATGCAGCGATTGAAAGCTGCATGGACTGCCGCACCAAGCTGCACTGCAAGGCCCATCCCCCTCGGTAGCATGAGAGAACGTGGGGGCCAAGTGTGACGGAAAGCTACATCTAAGTGCAGTAACACACCCAGAACGTCTCAACAGAACCAAGTAATGATCGATCAGGCTTTATCTGCGGCTGGGAGTCAACACCGTAAGGAGTCCGAACGGCATGAACTTCCTTTGCATCACGACAGAAGGTCCACTGCCACGTTTTTCTCATCACTGCATAATCGAGTGGCTTCCCATGTCCGTCGGAAGTCAATGGCTCTTTCAGATTTGCCTGACAGGGAGAAGCGACAGGACCTCAAGGCTTTGCAGTGCTTTTGCAGCAGGACACACGTGTACCAATTCATAAGCAGGGCCAATCGCAGGATTCCTGAATCACATATGGCACTACCGGGTCTGTCCGGGTACTGATGCTGACCCGTGCAGTATTTGGGGATATGGGAGGCTCAACAAAAAAACAGCACTTGCTGCCTGAACGTGCCTGGCATGACATGCATGTGGCACCAGCTACCTCGGTCTCACCCGATTTGTTGTACTTCTGGAAGAACATTCTCACCCTTGGCCGATGAATCACGATAGTGTAAAGAGACTCCCTCACTTCTAACTGTACATGTACTAGCACAGCAGAGAGACAGCACAAGGCTGAACGCACACATCGCGCATCCTCCGCCGAACTCGTTCACCTTCATGACGCTGGAGGGAGAAGTTAGATGAAGCCGGAAAACAGATTACATCAGACCAACATTGTGCGACGAATTAGGCTGAGGCATACGGTAGTCACTATTCCGCCTACTGCCACGTCATAGCCTGAACACAGGCACCCATGCCCTAGCGATCTCTAATCCCCACCCCCTTAAGGGGGGGGGGGGGTCACCCCCCCCCCCCCCCTTGTCGCCAGCATGAAAATATTTCAGGATTTTTCTGTTGCCTGGGGGGCCCCCAAGGTCTTTGAAATTTCAGCCAGGGGTTTTGAAGGGGAGGTAGGTAGGTCGAACAATGGCCTGTCCCGATGGTACCACGTCCCCGGCTCTCTCTCTCTCTCTCTCTCTCTCTCTCTCTCTCTCTCTCTCTCCCAGGCCAATGTAGTTGGCGCGCAAAGCCACCTCAGCATTCCACACGGACTGCACAAATAGCTGTCGGCACAGTTTGAGAACATAGCTGAGGTCCCGACATCGCCAGCGACATCCAGCATCATCCAACGACCTGCCACAAGGTTTAATTGAACCATATTGAGCCCAAACACTGGCAATGGTCAGCAGCGACGCAACGAAACACCGAGAATGCCCGGCCTTCTCGACAGCAGCGCCGTCGTTGCGCCGCATTCTTCTCTTTCTGTATTCTGTTTTTTTTCTCCCTTTCTTTCCTTCTTTTTCTCTCTTTCTCTGTTTGTCTCTCTCTCTCTCTCTCTCTCTCTCTTTGAGTCTGTCGTCTGTCACCTTCTCCGCCTAGCAACATAAAAACGCCCTGGGGACGTAGTACCGGGACGGCCTGCCCAGGCAGCAACTGCCCCAGAACCTCCAACAATCTCTAGAGGTGGTATTTATGTGTACTTATGTGATCTTATGTGCTTCGTGGGTTGTTGTTTGTTTCGGTGTGTCTGTTTTAATGGTCTGCAGACATCCTCTGCCTTCCCCTGACGGTTGTGGTCCAGAATTCGATTCTGAAATTATTTTCAGCCGCTTACCCCCCGAATGTTGAAATTTCAGCCTGTTGCACCCACCCCCAGGTTTATCATGCCTCGGCGTCCAGCTAACCGCCTGAAATATTTCAAGGCCTCACCCCCCCCCCCCCAAATTTCAAGGGTTAAGGGGGTGGGGATGATCTCTAGCGCGCCTTGATGGTTGCAAGGACGATGGCGAGCAGAACCAAACTGACAATGGTGCTTGCCTGGGAGGGTGTCAGGACTTGGGCCTGCGCCCGAGCGATCCCAAACGTAGACTGCGAGCGCAGTTCCCAATGCTTGATATGCCAAGGCGCAATCAGGGAAGCCTTGCTCTTCGCCTTGACAAATCCGATGATGCCACCCACCAGCACCAAGCAAGCATACCTTGCAAAGGACTTTTGCAGAGGATCTTTTGAGCGGTACAGCTGTATATCGGCAATGAGCTGAAGAGCATTCATCCCATGTCATCCCCCCACCGCAAGGCCAAGCCTTGACACAACAAACTGGCAAAGCCCGTTCCAAAATGTTCCAAAGCAGACCAAAGTGCAGTATGCTGTATGCCATGAAGCCCGTTTTCAGGTCCGTGTTTGCAGATGCTTCCGACATGATGCTCGTGTCAAGCTTCCGAGGAAGCTACACTTCTTGAAACGGTGTGGCTTGAGCCACTTCAGACAAGCATACAGATTCCATCATCGAGTTGACAGATGCGCTGCGGTGGCAATCCGTGTCACCTGGTCAAGCTGTTGCTACATTGAAGCAGGTGGCTACCAAGTTCGTACTACTGGTGTGGATCCGTGGCACGTTATTCGCGCACCGAAGCATCGCAGAGAACCGAACACGCCCCAAGAGGTCTGGTGAATCTCTGATGAAGACTCTCATGCCCTGCAAGAACGTCAACAGCTGACCACGCCGGGAGATAAGAGTGCCGGGACCATTGAAGCGATCCAGAAGCATTTGTTGGCATGGGGCTGGGCATTAAGCAACGAAGGACACCTTGTTGTACAGTCGCAGGAGCGTTGTGGCATTTCAGTATCAGCTTCCCGCTCCCCCAACTCGTGCCGATGGCTGCCTTCTGACATCACAACCTGGGCCAACTTGCTGGAAGAATGCTTCTTCTACCTGGTTGTTACAGCATCCAATGATGCCAGAAAAAGTTCTGCGCGGCAAGATGGGGGAGGTCTACAGACGTGTCTGGGGACCCTGTGCAGCACAATGCAGCACATCAGAAAGCTGCTTCTCTGGCCCTAAGCAGAGCGAAACTTGAAATCGCCAAGTAACATCCACATCCACCTCTGGCCCATCCAAGAACTGCTCCATCAACACGGTCAGGTCCACCCCGGACTGATGCCAAAATCCAAAGAAGCACCACTGGTGAGACTGGTGATCTCCAATCAAGCGATCTCAGAACAACCCATCGCCTCCTGTGCGTTGAGCCCCGCAGTGTCAGGGCTGCCTGTGAGCGCAACCCGCATAACCCTGTTGTCGACAAGAGGCTGCACTTGTATGTCATGTGTCGCAGAAGCCCCTTGGAAGTCACTACTCAAGTCGCCCGTGGATTTACAAGTAGCAACCTGCCCGAGCTCAGACGATACCTACTGCTGAGCTTGTCTGCAGCTTGCAATCGCGACATGGACATCGGCCGAAAGCAGGCCCGACGGACAGAAAGCAGTGTTGACAGCCGCCGCCCTCGATTCGCATGTGCCGACTGTGCTGGAGTCCTTACCCATTGCCATGCATGTCCGATGTTTCAACGTAGTTAAGTACATCCTGACGGCTTGAAGGATGCAGGCGTGTCTAAGGGCAGACAGACATGATCAACATTCCAAGGCCTTGCACCAGGGCTCCTGAAGAAACCTGAGCTGCTTGGAATGTTACTGACATTCTTCCGATCCCAAGTAGCCAATATGAGAGCTTCGGACTTCTGATGTAGTAGTCATAGCTACAGAAGAAGTAGTGGTGCAAAGGCGTGCAGCCTTGCACACTGAGCTGTCGACCACCAATGTGGATAGCTCGTCGACAATCTCCTTGTGACACCTTGAATACTGCACGGATCGCTGATATCAACTACCAGCATGAGCTGAAACGAATCGACTACACTCTGTGCATGTTCACCATTCTTTTGACAGCCTGACACCTATTATGCCTATTGAAGTCCGCATTTCACTGCACATGCTCTGCGCATGCTACAAATGCCCGAAGTTACTCAGTCGCAGCGAAACCGCGATGATCGCCACAATACCGAGGACAGGACTTCTCCATCTCTGCAGCGTTCGTGACCTTCTTCACGCCCAAGGAAGCAGCCCCAGACCTTCGTCAAGCAGGCGAATTCCTGGAATTGGTGGCCGCACACTCTGTGGCCTGTCTCGGCATAAGTGCGACCCGCTGCTCAGAAGCATAGCTGAGGTGTCTGCACAGGTTTCAGCACAGCAGGAAATCCGACCTGGGTGTTGCGCGAAGGTCTTCCGCTTCCATCTGCTTCATTGTCAACTTGCGATTGAATCTCTACTATTCTAAGCCTTGTGGTAGAAAACGCGGTGAAAGGGAGCGGAGCTTGAAGCAGGGAGCTCACAACACAAACGCTGAATACGTCATTGCTATCTCCGAGAATCGGCTCAGTAGCGCCCTCCCCTGCGCTTCTGCGGCCCAGCAGCAACCTGACTAGCTTCCTTCAGCTTCGACTTGTCATCAATCAGGAAATTCCTCTGGGGCAACTTCTGTACTCTGAACCGAGCTCACAGCTCAATCAGCGCATACTCCAAACGCACCCTCCTTAAAGTCGCTTGACAATACTAAATACTGTAAAGTTTCCCACGGCCCATGGTCAGTCCTGGGTGTTGGTAGCCCTGCCGCCTTCAAGCAACCTCGCGTGGCGTGCCTCGGGGCCCAGCCGCAGCACGACGACACTGTCACATTGAGGTGGGCATCGCATGAGGTCGGGCATGCTCGCAACAAGTCCATCTTTGCCCCCTATCCTTCACCTGCAGAAAACTATTGTGCTGTCGCTGCGGAGCAAGCCTGGGGCTCGATTTGCAAGAGCGACTTGCAAGAGCGATTTGGCAGGCTTCCAAATTGGAACAAAGCTAAGCAAGCCGCTTGTTCCGCGCTGCGTCCACAGCTGCCGGCCTCAGGCCTCTCCATATACACATATTTACAACCGTCAATTTGCTTTGTGGGGGGGGGGGGAATGCAAGCGGATCGAAATGAAATAAGAGTGAAGAACACGGTCACGTCACAGCATTCCGAATTCCTGGGTCCCCTCATTGTGCGCTTGGTTCCAGCATTTGGGCTTTCTTTTCAAAACATCTGTGTGGAGAGACCGCTTGCTGCCCCTTTAAACCCCCTAACCCCTTAAAAACTTCCACAAAGCCACCACCGACGACATGCAACAGTGATAAACAATTAAGAAACAATCTCCCATACCCCTCAAACACCCCGTTTCAACCCTTCGAAGCCCGCTGTGCAAGCCCACTGCAACACCCTCAAACTACCCCAATTAACAAACCTTTCGAAGTGCCTTTGTCAAATGCCCTCCCTTGACGGCATTATGACAAAAACAACATTAATCGTTTCTATCGTTTCTTTAAAACAAATATTCTAGCATTCATAATATTAGTCATGCTAAGAAGATTAGCAATTTTTGCAATATTAACAATATTCGGCATGTCTCGTTGAGCCCCTGCCTGGCAGGCCCAGCGCCTCGGCCAGGCGAGCGGCCAAAGGCACGGAGAGCTCCACGAAGGTGGCCTTTGAAGGGCTTCTTCTTTTTTGGAGCTTCGTTTTTTGGCGCTTTTGTTTGAGGGATTTCCAAAGGTCTTTTTTGGGGGAATTTTAAGGAGGTTGGGATGTTGATCTCCTTTTCATCAACTTGTCAAGTGAGTTGGAACACGTCGAATTCATGGCCTTTTCAGTTGGTGCCTGGACATCCATCCTGCTCAGCCCTAAGTTTGGTATCAAGCGCTTCTCAAGACTCGTGCCCCTTCATGTTTTCGCAGAATCAGCGTCAAGAAGAGTCTCACAGATAGGTTCAGGGGCTGAGTGAAGGGACTTTCCTGGCTAGTGTTGGTCTTCGTCCTTGCTTCTTCATTGTGCTACGAACGGTCTCGATTCCGTTAGTTCGTGGTTGCCTCCATCTTGATTGCCGAGTTGGTCTTCTGTCGACGAGAAATGTTGTTTCGGGCTCTTTGCGGCAGCTTTTGCTTGCTAGTTGCAAGTGTGCTGGCACAGCATTGCATGATGGTCTTCGAGCTCAAGCCAAGCCACAATACCGTCTGCGGTGCCAGTGAGACCATCCTGCAGGGAACTTTGCAAACATTCGCAGAGCGTAGACATGTCGATCCCACTAACTGGCTCGATATCGTGTGTTGCAGAACGCTCCGGCGGGCCTCGCCCAGGCTTTTGATGTGCTCTAGCGCCCTTGGCATCTTTTGAGGAGAGACGAGAGCATGATCCAGCTCATTCCAGCTCTCTTCTTAAAATGCGAAGATGGCAACAGTGATGCTTGGGGTGAGGCTGATTGAAAATGTCGTCTGAAGACTGCGTCATGTCGACCTCGTGGTTCGGTCATGGTGGCAGACCCTATTTCGCCCTACGAGAAACGGCTCTTTTGCCTTTCCAGCTTGTAGTTGCGAAGTTCTGAGGCTCCGGCAGGGATAAACTTTGCAGCCAGGCCCTCGTCTACGAGGCTCCTGGAAGCAGCTTGTGGCTCCGCTGTTAGCTTTACTTTCCGAGCTTCGCTTGCGCGTAAGAGCAGCTCCGTGCATGCAATTCTATCGCTAATTGTGGCTCAAGTGCATCCCAACCATCTGTGTGGGCATCTACAAGTAGGAATCTAAGCTTTGGCCTGAGTGCAACTTGAGCTTTCATGCTCTTTCGCTCGCACACTTCAGAGCCAACGATGAACATGGAGTTCGTGAGCGAGGGGCCTGCTCCAAGAATCAGGGTGCTCGAGGATCACAGGCTTGATCTCAGCAGGTGTCAAGAGTAAATAGTACTGAGTAGGCGCTCTCGGTCAGTCATTCAGGCAGGCACTCAAAACGTGACGTTGCCGGGATGTGCTAAGCATGGCAGCATCGACCCACCGTTTCAAGCGCAGCAAACTTGTGAGGTCAGGAAACATGGCTATGAATCAGAACGTCTCTGGCACCTGAACATGCAGACTTTCCAACACCTCTAGCCTGCGGTTGACTACTTCGACAGTTTTGAGGGGTGCACGCCCAGAGATGCCGCGATCTCAAAAGTGAACCTGGCAAGCAGATGCAAGAGTTCCTGCTTGTCACAACCAAGCTTCATCCTGGCATTCTCGAAGAGGCAGCGTGTACAAACACCATGTCATGCCTCAGTACATCCCGACACCACGCTGAGCCGAAGCCTCTTCCCGGGCAGGCCGGCGGTGACGAAGACCACAGTGGCACCCCGCATCAGTTGCCTGTGCTTCTCAACTTCTTAAATGTACTGCTGCCTTGCCGCTTGCAGTGCACGAAGACACGGGTAATGGGGCTGGTGGCCTTCGCAGCTTCTTGGCCGACTCGTCGGCCTTCGTCAACAGCTTCTTTGGCACCTGTCTCAGAGGACTCAGTTCTCAGTGCTATTGTCGAGGGATGTTTCGAGAATGTGTCAAGATGAGCTTGCAGGCTTATTAGTCTCATCAGGCTCCCCACCTGCGCCAACATCCGGAAAGTGGCTGTGGGAAGCAGCTGCCGGATGGCTTCCTGTCAAAGGACATATGCTGAGAATCTGTGGCACCGTGCGCAGCCAGTCACAAAACAGCGAAGAACCACTTCATCTGCAGATCTGCAGGTGAAGACTGGCAAGCCATTGCTTTCAGGATTGGACGACTTCCAGCACAGACACGTGCGTCTTGTGAGACGCTGCGGAAACACATCAGGGTTGAAACGCTTGCAGCCTTGCTGCCTTGCAGCAGGCTTTTGATGTAGCTTAATCCGCCGAGGCCTCGGACCCCAGGTGTAGGGGGACTCGCACCCCCCCGAATCCCAGCCCCAACCCGCAGGGGTACATGAGGCATGACTGCGCGAAGCCTCTCAAAGCCCTGAAGCCTTTTCTAACAGCTCCTTCACACACGTGATCTCCGGTTTGGCCTCGCCACTGGGCAGGCCCAGGCCAAGGCGGGTCGCGCAGCTTTAAACTTATTGCTTCTATGACTCATATGACGATGAAGCATCGGTCTTCGACAGCCTTTCGATGGCGAAGCTTTCACTTCCGAACATTCCGATGAAGAAATATGGCAGCCCATAGTAGCATAGAAAAGTCTCGCAGCCCAATACATTTTGCACTATCCCAGGCCTCAGGCCCGATGCACCGAGATGCTCAGTGACTGCTGAAGGCAAACTATCAGTGTAAGCTGGCATTGTCGGATGCATTGAGTCCTCTCGCTGATCCGCCGTCAGTGGTGGCGGCAGTCTACCAGGAGAAGCGAGCAACATCTCTTTTTCGAACCTGTCGGGGCAGTTTTTCAAGCTTCTCGATGGGAAGGCTCATGCTGGCCATGTGACATGTGACTGCATCTCCAGCCAGCCAACCTGGTTCGTTCTCGATTTGATGCTCCAACACGATCTGATGCAGAACAGGCAGGCGGGAAGACGGTCTCACATTCAATGATCTGGTTAAGAATGCGGTCGGGCTGTACCGATCTCTGGCTTTGTCGAACCCTTGACACATCTTGGTTTCTGGCTGGCTGGGATGTCGGTGTCAATCGTCTGCGTTCCTGTCAAGTCATTCCGCTCTGCAACAATGCCAACACCATACCTTGCCATTCTTTCTGTGCCATACCAGTTGCTCTTACTTGCTCCTTGCCATCCTGTGGCCCGGGACACAGCTCCAAGGAAAGTAGCTGAGCGTCTGGCGGGCCTCAGCCTTCTGACCTTTACGGATCACATGAGGTCAGTTTAGAGCATACATTTGCCACCGACCCATTTCGGGGGACCCCCGAATTACTAGGAACCCCTGGGACGTCCTGCGGACCATACACGAAACTTGGCTTTTCCAAGAAAGTCTCCTGCAAAACCTGCACCAGGACCAAGATTTTCCGGCTTCCGAAAGGCTTTTTCAGGTAGTTCTGTTCCAAAAACGTAGCACGTTTGATTGGATTTTTTGCTCCCCCCTCCGACGAGTTGTGAGCCTGTTTCGTCGGCCTGAGCCGGAGGATCCGAAATCTTATGTGGCACCGTGGAGATCTTTGGCGAAACGTTTTCCTGCAAGCCATGGACCTCGCTGCCTTCAGCTGGGTGCAGGGCTGCCATCATCAATGTCTATCACGATGTCGAAGTCGACAGGCCCCGGCCCATCCTGAAGCACGTTCGCAGCAGGGCTTCCTGTGAATGAACGAAATCATTGGTTCCAGATGAATGTCATGGTTTCCCATTGGTGCAGAGCATCCACGGGATGCAATGCCACAGCAGCATAGCAACAGCAACAACAGGAAGAGCCACATCTGCACGTACATTCGCCCCCGTGCAGTGCAGCTAGAAGTAGTGGGTTGAATCTGTGAGGCTATGGATGACCATGACATCCTACTCCTTCTGATTTTGCTGGATCTACCCTGAGAGTAAGTGAGACAGATGCAAGCTGGGCTGGGCATGCTGGGCATGCTGGGCTTTCGCACGAGAGAGGACATCGATGGTCGTTGCCGTGGGATCGGAGAAGCCTTGCAGAACCACAGCCTATGCTTTCTCAAGGCCCAACTGAGCACTCGACAACGACTTCAGAGTAATGACTCCAAGGTCTGCGCCCAATCAAAAGATGTTTTGGGAGATGCCCTTAGCAGGATTTCTTGAAATTTCTTGGCGGTTCGTCGTGGTGCTGTCCTGACGAGCTCGCCTGAAAAAAATTGCCTGGATGCAAGGTTGCTTGGCCCCAAGCTGCCATGTCCCTTCTCGGGACCGCTCCAGCTGCAAAGCCTGGTGAGTCCGTCGGCCCAAGCACCAATGAGAAAGCAACCTCACTGTCCCGATGGCCCCAAGCTGGCAACCTCCGTGTACGAAGTTACTGGTCGGGGCTGCTTCTGCGGAGAGCCTGCGCCACGGAAAAAAAAGGTAGGCAGTTGATACATTTCATACGCAAGGGCAATGACCAACGGCATTTGGTACAGGAAAGTCACCAAGGCTGCAGCTGTCTGGATGGAGCTCATGTGTTTTGGACAGAAGACCTGCAGATTCCATGCCAGGGATGCGGAGCTCCGGCCAGGACAGGAAGAAGAGTTCTTATGTGGTGGCGATGGCCTTCAAAACAGCCGCCACAACAGCTCATACCGAGTACCGCAAAATCGCAAGGCAAGGGCCCAACAGCGTAAGGAGCTCTGAAAGCAAAGCTGCTGCGGAGTGAGAATCAGGTCCGCTGATGGTTCCTACAACCTCGCACCTAAACTTTACCCAGCTGCATACTTTCTGGCTGTCCATCCTATAGGGGCACCGCTTCAGCCCCAATCTCATCTCATGGGCGTCGTCCCAACTTAACATGCCTGCTTGGCATAGGCGTCGCAGCAGCCGTAGCTTTTTTCGGGACGCTGAAAGCCGGTTCGCCCGACATCCAGTCTCGAAACCCCTCATCCAGATCGTTGTAGCCCTGCTCATGGAGCTGCTCCCGCGCAGCGCTGCTATACCTCTCAGGGAGGGCACATCTGGGCACATGGCAGGGCAACCCGAGGTGGGTGGTCTCCACATGAGCACTTGCCGTCAGTTGGGTAGCCAAGCCACCATCGCAAGTAGCAATCTGTCGGCTGCACGGAGGAAACGCCTAAATGCGGAGATGCTTCGAAGCTGAGTACTTTGCAGCAACACGAACCTCAATGCTGGTGGGGCAGTACATTCCCCTTCAAGGCAGGGGTCTTCTTCATGCAGTTACTCTGTGCTGGATCGGATCACTCCATCAAGGTGAGAGCATGTTTGTGCCCATGGGTTTGCAGGCAAGCATCGCTTTAGGATGAAGATCTCGTAGGCATCGCTGGCGTACTTGCCTCTTAGTTGGTGGCAGTCCGATCTTCTACCAGCGAAGTCGTAGAATAACTATCTGTGTAAGTTGTGTCCTTACTCCTGGTGCTTGCCCCGGGCTCTATCTGCCCACCAAATACGCTTCTTCACAGCAGCAAGTGGCAAACATTCGTCTGGCATGTTGCTCTAAGATGCGGGCCTACGCCATGGAACCTGAAGGGCACAAGGCAGATTTGGAACTGTGCAGACTGGGGCAAAGCCCCCGTCGAAGCAGACGTCCCCGGCTCCGTCACCGGCTTAGACAAGCCCGTCCCCACAAAGCGAAGAGCAGGGGGATAAGCATGACTTGATAGCAGGGGGACAAGCCCGTCTTGTTGGCAGTGGCAACCAACAAGCTCCGCGTGCGACAAGGTAGCCTTCGCACATGCTCCAAGGAGATGTTGCCGTCTGCTTCTTTTTGTGCCTGCTGGGATCAGTTGGCTGATTCGATTCAATAGCCAAGTCTTTTCTTCACGGTGGCGCAGCCAATTCTCAGCATCACATGGTGTCAAGAGACGCATAGCACGATTTGTGCAGCCTCAAGGAACTCGGAGCTCAAGCGCCGGAGCATTCGAGCCTCACGGCAGTCCGGACAAGCATGAACCAGCTGGCGTCAGCACAGTGCAGGTATCTAAGAACATGGTGCGGAAGGCTGACGACCGCGACTAAGGACGAGTTGAGCCATGGCATGCCGCAGAGCTTAGAGCAAAGCTCGTTTTCGATGCAGGCCAAGAGGAAGGAAGATCCTGCAACTTGACATGTCTGACGAGTACTGTGAACACACGAGGATCCCAAACGCTCGACTCGCATGCGCTTGGCGAGCACAGACGGTCTCAATGCATGCCCCGGTACTGTCAGTTGTTGAGGAAAACAGAACAGATGAAGTGATACCATTGATCCATCTCAGATGGGGTCACAACCCACACCATCACCCAAGCTCGCCAACAAGAAGTCAGGGAATCATGAAACGTGAGCGTCACGCCTGTGCAGCACATCAGGCGCAGTAGCCAGAAGCTCATGCGGGCCTGCAAAGGACGGAGCGCTGTCGGGACATCTTTGAATCAAAGGGGAAGTAGAGTGCAGTCGCCTGGGCAAATGCTAAGGAACTCCGGCAGCACTCGGTCCACTGCCTTAGGCCCAAGGGGGTTGTACAACGTACGGCTACGACGTACTAGTAGCACATGCTAGCACAAGAGTACCACGTCACACCCTGAGGATGGGACAAGCCGACCTGTCTTGTTGAGCAGGACGCATGTCACCTGGCCAAGGGCCGTCTTTGTCAAACATTGTCGTCAAGATCCATGCATATAAAGACCCAGAATAATTATAAGGCTTGAAGATGAGATGGTTATCAAACAAAACTTGAAGAACCCAAGGGTCATCGTGGTTCATGTGAGGCTTCATCAGGGTTCATCCGCTCCATGTCGCACGCACACAAAACCGTAGCCCTGACATGCTGCGCACCAGCAGCTGCCAGGGATTGTCTGCCAGGAGCTCCTCCACCAGCCCGAAAGGGCTCTCTAAGACCTGGGGGCCAATGTACTGAAGACATCTGAGTAGGGCTTAGGTGAGATGCAGAAACACTAAGTGTGATGTGTTGTAGTTCTGTGTAGGGCTTAGGGCTTCGTCCCCACAGCATCTCATGTGAGAGTCGCGTACTTCACGGCAACTAGTGCAGGTAGCGAGTAGGTGGCCGTGTAGTGTGAATGTTGGATGCAGTGAGTGCTATGCAGTGAGTGCTGGCAGCAAAGAGAGCATCTGGAGTTTCTCCGCGTTCCCAGAACCACTTGCTCTTTGGCAACTTTGGGCAACACTTCGAGATGCTCGTCGTCTTGCCTCTCGGAATACTGCAAGTATGCTGCAGTATCTACAGGCCGCAGATGCCCACAGCCCTTCAAGGGCCCCTCATGATCTGTTCATTGCGCTACAGGTCGAAGACTGTTCCGGCGATGGTCGACCAGGTTGCGGAAGGCCTCCGCCTTCCGCTTTGCGGGTCAGAAAACATCCATCAATTCTTGAGCTGGTGCAGTTTAGGGTGTAGGGTTTAGGCTTATACTGGTATGAGATTCAAGGGCATCCAAAGGTCCAAGGGGTCCTCGCCTCCGGCGCTGACAGGGCCCAGCTTTGCTGGCCTGTTCATGTTCACATCATGGACCTAAATGCCTAGAGGCCTAAGCCATGGCTATCCAGACGATCCATGACTATCCATGACTGCTTGGGGCTCTTCCTTACCTTCCCTGCTGCCTTCTTCTGAGCGAAGCCGCAGCTCGCAGCACTGCGAGGTGCTAGGGCCTCGGCAGTCAGAAGTATCAGCCAGTCATTACTGACACTTGATGCACGCTTTTGTTGCAGCTTTCTGCACTCTTGTTCTCACACTCTTGCATCCCTTGGGAGGTCCCTGCGTGTGGATGCCCAGCAGCGGCAAGCGAGACACCAGCATGCGTCTGCGTCCTGAAACAGAAACACTGAGTGCTTGAAAGAGGCTTCTTTTGTCGGGCCCCAATCGGACGCGGTATTGTCCAAGTACGACAGGGGGTGGCCCAGAATGGACACCGAAAGTGTTCGGGCCTGGTGTGGATTGCTTAGCACATTCAAGCATTACGTTTTCAGGTCGGGGCTGGCAGGCGCGGCGTTAGACAAAACACACACGTGTCTGCGCAGTCGTCCTCCTGTCGCAGTTCGTGCAACACCTGACATGCGCTGAGGTCTTGCGCTGCAGGATGTCATGAGGAATGCATTCTAAACCGATCCGCCGTTCCAAGCACAGACTGGTAGCACGAACTCGATGCACTAAGATCATGACCTGTCGGTTGCTGGAAGATCTGAAGTACGACGGCACCTGTGCCGATTCATAGGCACCAGCTGGCACCAGCTGGTCACCAGTTCCACCAGCCCCGAATGACAGAATCACTTGTTCAGAGGCGCCCAGTCCAAATACGCCACGGTGCTGCATGAGGTACTAGCATCTGCACGTAAGTTCCTCGCATCCGTGGACTGCTCTCGATGCTGTGCTACACATTACTTGTCAGTGAAGCATGCGCCAAGTGGCAATGTCAGTGAGAATATCAACTTGTTCATTGCCTGGTAGCAAGTGAGGCATGTTTGCAGCTATGAGTAGGAAACTGCACAGCCTCAAGCTGAACACAGGGCACAATCGCCGCAAAGAATGATGGGCTGCATTTGCTGCCTGGTTCACCTCCACCTCCAGATGCATCGGCCGCGTTGGCGGGAGTGGCCAAGTGATGGGCGGCGGAAATCGGCCCCTGAGTCAAAGGCCAGATTCAGTCGCAGAGGCTGTACAGATGAGAGCTCTTTGATGGCTTTGTCGCAAGGCTTATCCAACATGCAACCCGCCTGCAAACATTAAGCCAGCGGTGGCAAACACAATGTAGGCGTACCTGCTTCTTGCTGCTGCATGCTGCTGCATTTTGTCGGAGAACGATTTGCGAACGCCGCATCCGAAGAATCGGTGTCTGGGGTGACGACTCGGTTTTTTGACATCCTGAGCTGTGCAGCGCAAAGCAAGACAAGGCGGCATTCCTGGGCCGGTTGGTGATGTAGTCACTTAGTAGCTACCAGCAAGCTTCGAGAGAATGAGCTGCAGAAGCTCGTCATCGCCATCTCCAGCTGCGCCTTCAAGACGATACGCCCGCGTGGCAGCTTGCATCTCCGAAGAGTTATGGACTTACTCGCGTCAGAATATGCGGAAGAAAACGCCCCGTGCCTGCGGCCAGCAAGGCAATCTCCATCTTGGCGCCAAGGAGCCTCCAGGACTGCCGGCCATGGCTACAACCCCATGAAATTTTGCTATTGACATAGAAATCTAAATGTATGTCCGACCCATGCATGTCTATGACTGTCGCTCTTTGCCCAGGACTGTTTGGGTTACCAATCCACTGCGTGGCGCCTTGACTTTGAGCCGCGAGATGCAGAGCACGTGCCATCTCTGTTGAACTTCTGCACCACGCAACTGCAGGAAGTTGGACACTGTGTGGATGTCAGCTCTAAACAGCGCAGGGTCATGTGCAAGCCTGCCGCTTTCCTTCGAAACCTCTTCTGCACTAGTGGGGCTTCAGTACTTGAAGGTGCCGTGCGAGAGCAGCAAGAGTTCATCCTCAGATGGGCATGCCAGCCTCTGTGATGATGGTCGGCTGCCATATATACTGGGCTTGAAGAATTGGTATGGCCCGTTTGGGAGGCTTTTCGTAGCATCATAGCAGGCTGACCAGCAGCTTGCTGTGTCGGGCTGCGAAAGAGAACCGTCTGGGTGTTTTCGGGTGTACCTTTAAGTCCAGAGTTTGCAGATGGTGTGTTCATGTCGCGCAGACAGGGTCTACCGAGATATTCAGACGCTGATACATTCCCAATGTGCTGAATGCACTCGGGTTGACCTTTCTCGTCTCATTATTCGTAGATTAGGCATGTTGCTTGGAGTCGCGTTCTGTACCAACACTGAATGAGGAGTTGATCTGCCAAAGACTTTTTGCATTGAGAAGCAACACCAATCTCCCAGTTCAATTTGCTGCGCACAAAAGCAAGAATGGAAGCGGAGAGACAACAGCAACGACTCGATGGTGCACATTGGAGGAGCAGCCGAGCCGCAGCTCTTCTTCGCAGATCTTCGTGGCAATTAGCGAGAGGGGCTGCAGCCTGGTCGATGTCACGCGTGTTCCACCCTTCACACCTTGGGTTTCGAGGAGTGCGGAGCGATCATGAAGAGAGCGGGGCCCAACGAAGGAGATTTGATTCATGGGAGGGGCCACTAACGGACATAAGCCCACGCGCACCACAGCACTCGCTGAAAACTCTGAAATATTCTGGCCGAAGGTGCGCTGGCCTCCATGACTGTGTAGCCGAACAGCTATAGCAGTGGCGTTACTCCGCGAATCCCTCTTGCAGGTAGCGACTGGCGACGCTGCTCAACTCATCCATCCTAAGATCGTTCACAATCAGCCAATAAGCATTAGCATTGGATGGCGGAAGGATGTGGCTACTTCGCACCTGCAGTCATGCCACAGATGCCGCTCTCCGAAGCTCGGCAGTTCGAACTAGAACGACATGAATCCCCAAGAGCTGTGCTCCAACGTTCCGCGCAAGGCAATACGTCACTGAAACATACTGGGACAGCCCAGAATCAGGGGTGCTGCGTGTCGATCCAGTGCGCCCTTATCGACGGCCGTGGCAGCAGAAGCAAAGGTGGTGGCATCCGCGAGTCTGGGCTCAGAGGGAAGAGTCTCAGGTTTTCTCAGTGTGTAGTAAGTAGATTTGACTATCGCTTCAAGTTTTTAGAAGCATCTCATCCCATGCAACGCTGTACGGTAGTCTGATGCTACAACAACCCACTAAGAAGACCCCACACAAGGCCCCAAGAGGCCTTGCAAGCAGCAGCGGCTGCAGCAGCTCCCCGACCCGTGCCCACTGCCTGGCGGCGCTGAGGGTGCCAGCGGCAGCCTTGGTCTCCGAATTCTCGAGGGCAGTCTCGGATACTGCCGATAACGGAAGGAATTTTGCAATAGACAAGAGTAGTTGCGTAACAAGAAAATGCCATGATACCAAAGAAGCTATATAATACAATGAAGCATAAGACTAACATGCGACACTATTGAAATGAGATGGTGATAGAATGACAGAATGAAATAATTTTGATTCACAAACAAGAATTAATAAACATATATATATATATGTATATGTATATATATATTTTTTAATGTATAGTGCAATATAGAGAAGATCGCACTATGGCAATACAAAAAATATGGGCTTAAGTGGGTTCTGCTTGGAGCAGCTGTTCCATTCTGTTCCATTCGGAATCGGCATTGAGAGAGCACAGTGTTGCTGGGTGCCGGGTTCAATAGTATCTGAAGGATGAGACCTTCATCGTGAGAACCAGTCAATCAATCAACGCTCTATGGGATTCAACTTCAAGCGCTTTCACATTACTCAAAAGACAGGGGCATAGTGCCTAGTGGCATTGAGAGTCACCACGGTCCTTTCCATGTCCTGGTCTGAAAGGTTCTTCAGCCTTAGCGACAAAACTCAAGACCATGAACTGGCCCGCAAGTGGTCTTCTCGCCGAATCTCGGACTCTGCTCGGCGGCTCTGCTACAAGCAACACCGTTCTGTCAGTAAGACAACGCCGTTACTCAAGCAAACAACAGTGGTAACTTGTCTTCGCCTCAAATCGTCGTCCATTTGCTGCGGCCATGGAGCAGCTGTTCTGCTTCTCTCCAAAGTTTCGATGTCTCACAGGTCTTGATGACAGCCTCAAGTGACTCAAGTGCTCCGAAGGCCCGTGCAGATATTTGCAAAGCCCGCTTTGCTCACAAGTGACGCTGCATAAGAGGACGTCGTACTCCAAGCTTTCCATCTGCAACTCTGTCATCCACCACAGCCCCTGCTGCCACTGCTGAGCTCTGGCACATGCCCCAATGGCGGCCGTGTACGTCACTGCCTCAGCACATGCTGCCGATGCTGCATCGGACCATCGGACCTGCTTTCTACCGCAATCGCGCAGCCTAGGACGAACTCCAACAACACCATGAAGCTCAGGATTCCTACGTGATCAAGCCAAGGTGCGTTAGCTCTACAGTGTGCACCACGGAAGATAGAGAAGAGATGCAGAGCATGGTCGGGCTGCGTGCAGCGAACACAACTGCTCATGATGCTGCTGAGCGTAGCAACGTCGCTTCGCAGTTTGAGCTGGCTGAGCTCTGTCAGCAATGACAGTGCAGTCTCCCAGGCTCCTCCCTTCTCACATGTGGCAATCGCTGCATTGTACATGATCAGATTGGGAGTTTGTGTCAACTCGGCTAGCTGTAGCACTGCGTGCTGCCAAAGCCCAGATTTTTTCCAGGAGTTGATGACGGCTCCAAAGGTGACGTTGTCGCTCCGAATCTGCTTGTCTTGCATGTCTGACAAGAGCTGGACCACAGCGAGCCACGCACCGCTCCCGCCACATGCGCTGATCGTGGCGTTGTAGACCACAACATCTGCTTGAACCCCTTGGATACTGTCTTCCCCAACTCGTCAATGCCAACCAAAGCCGGGAACAGTAGCAACTGTGACATTTACATGTGCCGAGATTTGCATCTAAGACTTTCAGCAGTGGCGCTGCCATGCTCCAGCTCTGCGAGAAGCATCAATGCCTTGGTTTCAGTTGTAATGCCATGTTGCGATCTTGCCTGACACACACACACACAGTGGCCGAGGCGATCGATGCATGATTCATGAAGAATGCCTGTGTTCATCACTGATTATCACCGTTCCATGCAACCAAGGGGCATGCTGCCAATGTCCATCTGATTCACAGGCACTGATCACACTGCTGTAGGTATGAACATTCCTGAAATTCTGAATCTCAACCTACTGCTCTCCACTATCTCGACTCTGTGTAGGCGACTCGAGGCCTTGCAGAGCCTCACAAGATCTGCAATTTCCAGACTTCCAGATCCCCAAACATGTTGCAAGAATGGAGTTTTTGGAGAAATCGTCCATTCTCATTTGCCTCCAAGCTACGGCTGGACCTTGCCTTCCTTGAGCTGAGCCAGAAGATGAACGGCTCTGGTCCAGCAGCTCTCCTTACTGCATCGCGATGTGCAAAACATGCGTAATCGTGTGCAAAACATGTGCAACACATCTCTCAACACACTGCAGAGGATCACCTTCCAGCTTCTGAGGGATGCTTCGAGGCGGACTTAGCATGTTGCATGCCAGCGTCGACTGCGCATGCGCTTATGGCCGACGTGTAGGCAAAGCACAGTGAGCCTGCACTTCCAGTCACACGCATATACGGCCGTGTGCAAGGCTAAGTCAAGAGCAAACATTGCAGGCAGATCCTGGTGCATTTTCGCTTTGGCATTCACAGTGCTTCCTCGACGCCAGCCTCCATCTGAATTGGGCTCGAGCTGTTCCTTGACGAGGTAGCTTAGGAGTAGCATGGCGCCTTGCCAATGTAGACCTCCCAACGAGCCATTGAAAGGAGCAGATAGGAGTCATGGGACTACAAGCAGAAGCCCTTCACCAGTTCGAACCTCGGCCGGCCTTTTGCGCAGGCGCTAATGGCAGTGCTGGCGGTGATGACGTTGTTCTGCAATCGCGATTCCGTGGAATCTGAGAAGATGTAAAGGGAGGCCTTCCACTTGCCCACCTTCTCTAGGGAGCTTATTATCGCCCCATGGATGACCACATTGGTATGCCGGTAAGAGGAGGCCTCCCAGAGCTGGAGAGCCCTCTCCCAGATCTTGGCTTTGCCACAGGCATTCACAGCTGTACTATGCGTGCCAGCAGTTCCTTGTAGCTGCAGTTTGCAGACTTCGTAGAATAGCTGGGTCGCTGCTGCCCACTGCACCTTCCGGACGCACGCTGATAGAGCCTTGTTCTGCAAGTCGATGTCCCATCTTCTATCGATGTTGCTCAACATGTCCACGGACAGTGAACCTTCATGTGATCGCTGGTCAAACAGCTCGGTATGATGGTCTCGTAGACTTGAGGCAGCTGCTTTGAAACTTGTGACCATCCTTGGCTGCAAGGGTCGAACATGATTCTGCTGATCACACACGTTGTGCTCTCCCCAAGTGGTGGTCAGCTCTGACTTGCAGCACTTGGTAGGTGAGGATCTGGCAACCAAACCTCTCCCCCCCTCCCCCCCCCGCCCCCCCAAATGCAGCAATGGAGCTATACACACGCTGCGCACGGTTGTCAGCTTGCGGACTTTCTGCTTCGAGATCTGCGCCACTTCGCGGTCCTATGGGTTCAGCCAGCATTCCATGGCTCGAGAGAGCGTGAGCAATACATGTCCGACTGCCGCCGTGAGAGCATTCGCTGCCTGATGTCTGTGCTGAGGCAGGTTGAGGCCAGCATCTGCAGCATCGGCATCTGCGGCATCTGGGTGCTGGAGGGCGGTGATGAGGCTCGGACAAATCACCTAGCAGCACAGCAACGCAGCATCAGCACCCGCACCCAGTCGCAACAGCGCACTACTGCGAGCACAACTGCAGGCCTTGAGGCAGACCTGTCTGGTGACCAGCATGTCCAGGCGTGCACGGAGGGTGAGTCATGTTTGTGGAGAACACAAAAAACAGTGACAGGATATCGGACATAGTTAGAGCTTGTAGACTTGAAATACTCCTAAATTTTGTTCTGGCGGCACTTATCCTTTGTGGACTTCGAGCCGCGGATCAGAGTCTCACTGCAGATTGCCATGAGTGAGTGCGCTATCATGCACCTGACTTAAGCTGAGTTTCCGGACCCCTTGGCGCCAGTCAAAGCGCCACTCAAAGCTGGGTGCAGAAACCGTTGCCGTGCTCGACCTGGGTGCGAGATGTGGAGTGAAGCTGGCCCTGTCAGCCCAAGAGACTTGAGAGACTAGTGACCTGTACGGGCTAGCCTCGTTGTGACCATGAATTTCCTTCACTGCAATGTCATTTAATTCAGATCCTTCATGCCAGAGTTTGGAGGTGGCCTATGTTGGACACAGCATGGATTCAGCCTCGAGCTGCAGCAGCTTCCATGCCTCCGGGTGAGCCACATCAAGAAGCTTCAATGAGGCGAAGAGGCAGGAAGTGAATGCAGGGTCTTCTACACCACAGTCCCCTTGTACTCAGTGGATGCTCTAGAAAGGACACCAAAGGTGGAAGTTCTACAGTACGAGTAGGAAGAAGGAACGGTAAGCAGAAAGCATGAATCGACGAACACACCAACCGAACCGAATGAGCCGAAAGGCCGCGAAACCCTAAACCCTAAACCCTAAACCCTGAACCCTGAACCCCTTTGCTCCCCGGAACCTGGCGGCTTTGGCCAAGCACAGCGCCGGACGCTGCATGAAAAACCACCTTTGGGATCTGGGGGACTTGGAGGTTCAGGGGTAGATAGTGCCCTAAGTAAGGTTATCAATAGAGATGTCCTGTTTGTAGCTCTACTTAGAAAGAACTACCCAGGAACCTCCCCAAGCATTGCGTGCGTGAGGCTTTGGAGTCTGAGATGGCCGCACACCAGTAGGGTGGCTGCTGGGAGAGCGCCAGCCTTCTCACAGAGAGCTTCTTCAGCAAAACGTGTTGCGGCGTAGCCTTGCCATCTTACTTTGACTAGCTTGTCCTGAATAAGACCAGGCTTGCTGCTTTCTTCCCATGTCCACTGGAGAGAGGATCTCAGATACTCTCAGTGCTTACTCTCAGTGCTGGCTGCGTGTTGACTTCAGACTATCCGCTGATGCACCCAGCACAAGATGCAGCTGCTATGCTGCATGAGACTCCCAGCATTAGATGTCTCGGGCAGTCGTGAACCACTGAGCGAAGACTGCTCTCGTGGCATAAAAACCACATCCAGCCTTGCACTGAGGCCGGCCAGGCGGCCGGGTGGCAACACTGCCGGCAAAGTCTCAGCTCGGTCCTAGGAAGGGGCGATATGGGGAATGCACAGGACCCCTGTTTCGTTTGTCACTGCCACGTTAATCGTGTCCTGGAATGCTCGAAGTTGACGTGCAGGCTCGTAGTCGCGGAAATAGCACAAGTCTGGACACAGGTGCCTGCACAGCGTGCATGGTGTTCTCAGTGTGCTCGCAGTGTGTTCTTTTGTGCCTGAAGAAGGGGTCGCTTCAAACTACGGATCTCGGTGAAGATTCGAGTGAGTTTTCTACCAGTTTTCTGCGACAAGCACCAACGCCTGGGGGATCCACTTTGCCGGAAATGCGCGCAGCGCCTTCTTGCAATGGACACGTGCGGAGGTACAGCATGCCGACACGACATGAGGCTGAAAGTGCTGTTCCCAGTGGGGTGCTCCGTCTCCTCTCATTCCTTTAAGGATCCTTACCTGCGTTGCGCTTTCCTCATTCCTTTCTTGCCTTTCTTTCTTTCTTTCTTTCTTTCATTCTTTCTCTGAATGGCCTTGGCCTCGGGAGACCCCAGTCGCACAACTCTAAACTGGGAGAGGTGGGAAAAAAATCTGGTTGAGTCAAGTAGGTATGTTCAAGGGTCACATAGGGCTCCCTAAGAACTCTGCGCAACAGCGCGCCTCAGTTCACTGCGCACTCGTAAGTCTCTCTTCTTCTTCTTCTTCTTCTTCTTCTTCTTCTTCTTCGCCCCCGCCCTGCTGGACGGGAGGCCGGGCTGGCCATGAGGCTTTCTTTCTTTCTTTCTTTCTTGATTTTTTTGGACCTTCGTGGGGAGATGGTTGCATGCCCCGGTATAGGGCAGGACCATCACTCAATGCCCCACCCCCCCCAGACCTGTCACTCAGCTGGTAACTTGGCATGCTGCACTGCATGTGGTACATGGTGTGACTCAAAGCCAGTGCAACCAAAAGGTCCCATTGCAAACTCGGGGTCCCCCTGCAGTAGCCCTCCGGAACTCAAAGCGACTGGGACCACGCCGTCCCTCATCACTCCACCCTTGAGCTGCTATGCAACCGACCCGACAACCATCTCTCTCTTGTTCCTCTGCATGGCGGAGAGGAGGGTCTTTCTTTCTGGGGGCAAGCCCTCCTCTCTTCTTCTTCTTCTTCTGCACAGCCAAGAGGCCCCCTCGAGGAGCCCTGTTCTCTCTCTATCTCTTTCACTTCAGCTCTCGCTCTCTCTCTCTCTCTCTCTCTCTCTCTCTCTCTCTCTCTCTCTCTCTCTCTCTCTCGAAGTACGGGCCGGGGCGGCGTCCGGAGCTCCTCCAGGCTGCTCGGGGGGGACGTTGAGGCTACCTCCCAGGCTTCAAATGAGATAGGGATTCTTTGATGGTTTGTGTGCTTCGTTTTCCTTGCTTGAACATTTCGATGATCTCGGCATGCGTTGAGCATGTTCTCGTTTCAAGTCGCTTCTTGGCTACCTGCCCGAGCCTTGCCAGTCATCGGCGCAGAAGCAAAGTTTAAAGTGCGGGCAGAGTCTGAGATCTTTGCGAAACGCCGATGACATGTCCCACCATGCCTTCGAGGGCTGGGAGGCAGCCGGCCTGTACATCGAGCTGTGCAGCCCAGGACCCAAGTGGCGCTAGGAGCCTACGGCATCAGATGGCTTCGGCTGAGGTCCACGCGACATAGGTGAGCGTAACACAGGGAGAGGAAGCGCCATGGCCTGTAGGTGCAAAAGTGCACAACACAGACATGTACTATCTGACCATGGGAGTATCAAGGACTATGCGGACAGTTGTGCCGAATTTTGCACTCTCAGAGCTTGGGGCCTCCGAGCTGCCTTGCCCACGTCGTTCGCACCACGGGCAGCCCGGCAGGAAGCGCGAGGCTGCCGTCAAGAGAACAGGCTGTCTACGTGACTGTCTATGGCACTCTGCTCCCTGTATGATCTAGCTGAATTGTGCCACTTCGAGCTTTCACAGGAAAGTCAAACGACCAAACGCACCAATGCACCCACCTTGTTTGCCCCCGTGGCCACAGAACAGCTGATCTTCGACGTGGTCCCCGAGCCGGGACCAGTCCAGTTCCGGCTCCGGAACCACACTGACCTTCGCTCAAATGAACTGACGTGCACACACACATATGTACATATGTTTATACATATGTATACGAATGTCTACAGCGTTCTACGTATAGATATGCTATTCTAGTCATGTCGTCGTCATCGTCGTCATCGTGGTCGTGGTGGTGGTCGTGGTGGTCGTCGTGGTGGTCGTCGTGGTGGTCGTCATCGCCGCCGTCGTGGTCGTCTTCGTCGCCGTCATCGTCGCCGCTGCCGCTGCCGCTGCCGCTGCCGCTGCCGCTGCCGCGGTTTTCTTCTGTGTATATATATATATATATACACATTTTCATATATTGGAGGTTGCGCTGCGTTGAAGAGTGTGCATGGGGTCTTTCACGTGGTCACGTTGTCGTGAAAGTAAAGATCCTGCCAGGACCTGGACGTCGTCTTCGCAGACGAGAACGTCATCTTCGGAGGAAGAGGTGTCCAAAACAAAGGCCTTGATCTGCTGCGCTTTTACAGTGCACACCGCTTGAAAAATTTCGATCTAATTCGAGCTTTCCTTGGTGTGAGCTCAGTTCCCATCCTCGCTGGCGCGCCGAGCAACGTCTTGAGAAGGTTCAGTCTTCTGCACCTGTCAGCCACCAGAACTGGAACTGTCTAACTGCCGAATAGAACTGCCTACAGGCGCATCGTCCAGGACATCTCAGCTTCGTCCCTCGCGCTCTGGAGGAGGGCTGCAGGTTCTGTGCATTCCGGCCTTGGCCAATGGAGCTTCCTGGCCTGCAGTTGCAGGGATGTGCAGGTTGCCACTAGTACCCAAGTAAATTCACCCAGTGTGTTGAAGGGATGTTAAGGGGCCCACCAAGCCTTGCAGGTCGTCGTCAGCTCTGCGTTTGGCCTTGCAACTCGTTGCCATTGGCTTCAAGGATCTTCGCAGCAGATTTCGGAAAAACCTCGTGCGGCGCGCGCTCCAGCGGTCCCCGAAAAAAATTGAGCGCTTGAGGCTTCGGATCAGTGCTCAGTATCAGCACCGAGTGTACTTAGTGCACTCGGGCCAGGAGCTGCGCATGGACTTGAATTTTCGGGGCTGATTTCAGCACGCGGTCGAAAACAGCCAGATCGCTCTGGTGACTGCACGGTGCAGCCTCAGGGCCTCAGGGCCTCCACCGTGTCCATCTCGTCCGGTAGGCAGCTCATTTGTACGACATCGCGGGCACCGCCAGTTTCGCTGCTCCATGCTGGTCCGCGCCTTGGATTTTGGATATTCTGACAAGGCTCGGAGCTGAGGTGAGTCTGGAAGAATAGTGAGTATGTGGGGCTTCAAGCCGAGCTCAAGAGCATGAACGGAGTCACAGAAAAACGTCTATTCACGAACATGGTTCGGTCTTGTGAGCTGCGCGTGCGCTCAGCGATGATGTTGTCGGAGGAGTCGATCTGCTAGCCTTGTCGGATCAGATTTTTGAGCAGGCTGTTCTGAACTCATGAGGTGCGTGGTGGGAACCATTTACTTGGATGAGATGTGCTGTTTCGGACTCTTAAGCCACCAGATCACTACAGAGGGCTCTCCCCTAAACCCTAAGCCGCCCTCAAGAATCATAGAGCACAGATCATGTCCTGAAGAAAGCCACGGCTGCACGCCTCGGTGCTGGCCCTGCTTCTGGAAAAGCTCCTTGATGGTGGACATTCAAACAGATACACTCATTTGAACAATACCGTATATAGAGCATTGCAAAAATTCGCAAACTAGATTTATTTAGCATACTTGAATAGCTAAAACAAAAATATCCAACCAGGTAACCAATGAAAGAATTAAATTAACCAATATTGATTGTTTTGACAGTTGTTATTATCGACAATATTGTGAAATAGTTAGTGCAATTAGTTAAATGGTGATTATTTGACACCTTAACTATGCTTTAGGTCCATCTTCTCTGGGACCTCAAACAATGCCCGCGGCTGCAAACAAAGCTCCGCCAGCTGCTGCGGCGTGGTAGCCTGGTCTAGGCGCTTGTCCTGGTGGGTACGACACTTCACTGGCTCTACCAGTAGCTCGCACCAAGAGCGAGCTGGGAGATGACTTTTTTCATGCGCTGCCTTAGACCGTGGCAGGCCTCGCGTTTGCGTATGAAGCGTGGGAAGCGTAGCGAGAGGCCTCGCTTCGGATCCACCAAGCCTTCGGCAGAACCAGCGTCTAGTCTAGACACTGAGTATGCCATGACGGTCATGACATGACCAAGAAGGCCAGTCGCCCTTCGCAGCCAAATGCTTTGGAGAAATGGTGATGTCCTCGGTTGGTGCCAGGTGAACATTGCTGTCATTCGCGGGGAGGTTTCGCGAGCACCGAGTGCAAGATACTCGGACAGTTGACGAGGAGTGCTGGGTCTGCTGCTGCTCCCCGAATTTCCCAGACTTCCTCAGAAAACTCGCTCATCGCCAATTCATCACATTTCCGCTGTGATTCTCAAGGTCTAACTGTACTGCCGAGAGACACTGGGCTGGAACCAAAACCTCGGCTGCTCCAGGGTCTCGACTCCTTCGGCCTCGTGGCATCGTATGGCTTCTACTGGCTTAGATATTCACAACGTTTGCAGCAATACCCCTCCGAAACACAAGAAGGACTACAAGCGGGACAAGATCTAAAAGCACCGCCCTTGCAGTTCCGATGGCTGCCTTGGACCGCAGCTGCATCCCAACAGAGCCTCACCAAAGGTCTATGTCCGGACATTCAACTTTTTGCCTCAAGGCGCTTGCTCTCTCGGCTCGCAGGGATAATGACCGCTGAATTGTTGTCCGCAATCGAACAGCTCCCAAAAGCCCAACTCGACTCAGACTCCCCTCATCACAGCCTGGCTTGCTCGAGGCCGCCACGTCCTCCTGCCAGGATGTGAGCTCTTTTGGGTGCACAAGCTCATTTTCGCTGAAGAGCAGAGGAGCTGCAGCTATTGCCTTTTTCTTCTAGTACCCAGCGAAGAAGACCCCCCCACGAGGGGTGTTTATTGTATTTCTGTTTCACTGTTTCCTGCTTCTTCTGCTGCTGAGCATGAGGACCAGGGTTATCCCTCAAACCCTTGCGCGCAAGGCGCGCCCATCGTCCGTCGAAGTCGGTTTGGGGCCACTTGGCAAAACGAGCAGTTGTGTGGGCCCAGCGACACGAGGTTTGCTCCATTCAACCTTCATACTATCCAACAACCTGCAAACTTGAACCTCTATGGGAGGCTGCAAGACGCAAACCTTCTCATCGCCGGGCAACTGTCAGGTAGGTCATGCAAGTGTTAAGCTTTGACCTGACCGACTGGACATGAATCTCGCCTCTTCCTCTGCAGCTGCACTGTCTGCGCTCTCCACCTTGGACTTGCAGCTGAACGAGAGCGACTGGACCAGAGGCTAGGATATAGGTAGGTGCAGCAGTAGAGCTATGCATTTTACAGTCATTCGAGAGAACAGGCCTCGACTTGGCGAACTCATCAAAAATCAAACTCACACGGACCCACGATTCCACCTGCCTCAATGTCTTCCTCCTCGTCTGCCTCCTCACCTTGCATGAATGCAAATGCAAAAGGCTGTCACTGCCACTCAGTACTCTCGGTCGCGCATGGCAGGTGCTTCGCTATGCTCAGAATGGGCTCCTGACTCTTTACACGTTAAGGCTTCCACGCCGCTCACTCACGAAATTAGGGGGCATGCTCCTCCTTCTTCTTCTGCTTCTTCTTCTGCGCGGTTTAGGGCTCCCCCGAACTTCTTCTTCTTTCCACCTCCGTGCATGTGTGTACTCCCGTAATGTGCCCGCAATAGCCATCATGAACGTTCTTGCGCTGAACACTCCAGCCACTAAAGCCTCAATACGATTAACTGTTCCGGGGTACTCTCTTGGGCAAAGCCGGCTATCCCGATGCATATTAGGAATGTGTGCTTTCTCCTCAACTACTTCTTGCATGTGAGGGTTGATCGACATTCTTGCTCCGATGGGCGACCATTTAATACCCCTTGCGCTCGCCCTTGCGTGCCTTTGCGCACTTCTTGCGCGCACACCAGCTTTTGCATAATATCTTATGATAAATTCTAAACCCTACATTGCTTCGAGAAACCCTACACCTGAACCCTTTCGTGCTAAAAGGCGGACCAAACTGGGCAGCTTAGAAAGGGCTTGGGTTGTGGGCTGAGGTCTCAGGCAGGATTTGAGGCTTGAAGCTCGCAGGCTTGCGGTTCGCGCGGATGTGGTTTTAGGTTGGTGGCAGGCTCTCAATTGTAGGCCTACTACCCCGTAGTCTGCGCATGGCATCCATTGCAGCACACTACCCTGTGGGCCCAGCCTTCCGTGGCGACGCACGGCTTGAGCAACCCTTGCGCGTTTCTTGCGCCAGTCTTGCGCCAGATTTGCCAATACAGGACCCCGCTGGGCTATCAAGCCGTACAGATAGGGTTGAGAATCAACCCTAATCCAGGCCGCTGTTGGGTAGGCGGGCGCAGTCGATCGCTCAGCGAGACCATGGCAGGCTCTGCTGAGCTGCAAAGCCTGCAACCGCACCCCTAAGGGGTCGCCAAGCTCAGTCACTGAGTCTCTATCAATACCCGAACCCCGGGAGGCGTGCTTTAGTGAACCGCGTTCGCTTCAAAATCAATCGGGTTTACCACGAAGTTCTCATGTAGATGGCTTTGTGTATAGATACATTAAACATGCCCCTGCGCGCTCTTGCGCCCGCCCTTGCGCGTTCTTGCGCGTGCAGCATGTTTGGAAGGCTTTTTCAAGAGTGGTCTTATGAATAAATCACCTCTGTAGTACTACGTCAAGAGCAGGGGGTTTAGAACAACCCTCATGTGCTGAGGGTTGGATAAGGTTGCCATGGTGTGATGCCTTTCCAGGTCTCCAACTGTGTAAATTTGTTGTGGCACAAGTAAGCTATATCTTTTTTACCCTTCAAGAATGCAGGCGTTCACTCGGTCTCTTCTTGTTAGCAGGAGGCAGCCTCTGTATCAGCCACCATTGCTGCATATCACTTCGTGCACCCAATCCTCCACTGCTGGCAGCCAAGCCGCCTTCATGAGCCTCCTCGACCTTGCCGCCGACTTGGAGCTCGCGGCCCAGGTAGCGGATCGTGTTCTCCTCACTTCCACCGACCATCGTTGTAATTATAAATACTCATTTATGTTGGATCTGAGTTGTGTTTAAAAGCTGTCCTTGTAGAACTGATCGCTGAAGCCGGACATGACTCGGCAAACTGAGCCAAAGGTACCCTCAACCGGGTCATACCTCGGGACAACGCTGGCTCTCAGCAGATTCCTGGCGTACCCTGCGCGTGCAGAGACTTGCACCCCCAGTGGACAACTTTGGTGCCGGGCGTGGCCAGGAGCCACGGCGACACCCAGCGCGACTTGCGGCCGCTGCCGCGCCAGCCGCCGATGGGGATCCTCGGTATTTACGTGGGGCAAAGGATCTTTCTCGCATGTTCTTCTTACCATTCGTACTGTCAGAACCAAGGGACCAACAAGGATTGATAAGAATGGACGCAATGCCATTTATAATCAAAATTCGAATGAACCTTCCAACCGTAAGCTTGCCGCAAAGAGGCAAGTCGAGCGAGTCTCCCATGCTCTCCACATAGTCCTCAGCACACTGCTCGTTGGCTCCAAGTTAGTGTGGAACAAAACCGAACAGGTCTCTCAAGCCGATGAACAACCTGTCATGCGTCCGTAAACTCCAAAAACCCGATTTGCGAACACAACCCTGTGTCCAGTTTAGATAGGCTGCTTTCTTCAGCTTGAGCCAGCAATCCGACCGCTTTGTTGAAGGCTCGTAGCCTGAACCCAAATGCTTCACCTCAAGGATTCCATGGCTTCAGGCGACACACAATGGCTTCAGCTGCGATTGCTTCTCATGAATCTGCAGACCAGGCACCATCAAGCCCTCGCACGACATGGCCACGGAACGCCGCAAAGCAGCCTTGAGGCCATGCGGCCATGGGTACAAAAGACGCGTGAATGTGTTGAGGCTTGGGCGAGGTTTTGCCAGTCTGACTGTCAGTCTTTACATGTCCCCATGTACAGCAAGCAGCCCAACATAGCTCAGTGAAGTGGGCAGCAGAGTGGACTTGGCTTTGCCAGAACTGCCGGCACTGGAATGTAGCGTTGTGCAGCTTTCGCCCAGCTCAAAGCCGGGGCTGGAAACAAGATAAAGATACCGTACGTAAGCAGCAGAGCACAGTTCCATGCAGGTGTCTTATGGTTGAGTGCCCCTTGACCCACTGGCGAGCCTCGAGAGTGGCTTCAGCCGTGCCAGCGCTGCCCTGGGCGCAGCATTTCCAAACTCCAAACTCCAAACAGTCAAAAAATCTGTTAAGTTATGTTAAATTGTTAAACTTAAACTCTAGGAAAACCTCTGAATCACGCAAGCCGGCAGTTTCAGCCATCATGGCATGACCCCCAGCATGATGCATGAGCTTCCTTAGATCATCTGCCTCCAAGTCCTCTGCTTCGGCATAGGCCACAAGATCCTCCCAAGTGCTATGCGATGTGACTTCGTTCTTTCGACATTTGCAACCAATATGAACACTCACCATTGCCGATACACATATTTGTCTATATAAGGAGGCCATAGGAGGCCCATAGGCACCCACCAGCAGCAGCGAGAAAGACCCTACTTTCCTTCAGTCCTCCACTTCTGCAAAGCTCTGGCGGAGTTTTTCTCGACGGTGATGGAAGGGCAACGAAATGAGAGGCTCCTTGCAAAGCCGATAGAAGCGGGTTCAGCGATGTCGGGTATTGTGCAGTACCTTTCCGAAGCTGCAGGTCACATCTCGGGCCTCCCCCAAAAAGAGGAGGTCGAAAAGAAACACCTTCACCTCAGCTTACCATCCCATTGCCATTGGTCTGTGTCATGCTTAGGTTTCAAGTGACCCTGGCCAGGTCGATTCCGCGGATGCCTTCCGTAAGACATCAACCCATCTACTGGTAGCTGGGTCACGGCCACGGACGCCGTGGCTGCGTTGGCTTCTGTGACATTCCTCGGATGCTTGTGCTGCATCTCTGCTGATGTCGGTAGCTGAAGGCTTCATGCACCATCATGCACCTCACCAAAAGCTCCATGTCCTGCCTAGCCAAGACTCTTTCGCTTTCGAGTGGCCAGTGACTGGAAAGCCTCAATGGACCCCTAATCCGCAGCTCTCGAACAACAAGTACGACTTGCTTGTCCTTTACCGGAGCGGAGCACGTTACAAGGCACTTGGGCAGAACGAAGGGGCATCTTTCGACAAGGCACAGCAATTTCCACCTTGGTGCTGTCTTTCCCTTCCAGGTCCTTGCTGCTCTCCGCCTGACTGCATGCTCGAGCAGACCCAGCTGTCCAAGAACAACGCGTCTTGAATTGTTGCCTCCCCCGTGTTCGACTCCTTGGGCACCACGGCAACCTCAGTGTTGCTGTACAAGGGCGCACGCCGACAGACTTTCATGCAAAAACCCACAGGGTCGCTTGCTGATCTCCCGATGACAAGCAACAATCTCGGCGTCAAGCACGCAGGGCACCTGCATCCTGGAAGATCGCAACACAGCTTTGACGACATCTGGATACCTGAGGCGAGCAGATCCATACTATGCCATACATGCACAAGGAGAGAGACAGAGCTGGAGCTTCACAGACAGTCCACAGAGTTGATCGAAACAAGTTGCTTGTACGTCATGTCATCTAGCTTCCGCGAGAAGATCTTCACAGTACCTTTGGCGTTCGAAGCAGGTTTTTTGACATCAGCAAGGCCTATGAAAAAATCAGCAAGACATTTTTCAGGAAGGCAAGTGCATGGTGCGGGACAAGGGGAAGGTGCGATGCGCGCTTGACTGCGGCTGTCCACCATGTTTGCCGCGTGGGCGCTCACACGCACGAACCCTTAATCAAACCAGTGGCTGCCAGGAAGGACGTGGATCTGCGCGCGCTGGCCGTCGTACCTCGACTCGACTGAAGGTCGAGGATTCTTGAATCTCGTAGAGCTGGGGTGCAATGTGAGCAACATGGATGTGCAGACTCCCATTGGCTTGAGTCAGGCTTTTCTTGAAAGGTATTGAAAGCTGCATCCTGGCGCTTGCACGCGTTCGCGGTCTGTACTGTCCGGCTAACGCAGATGCCGCAGCCATGTAGCATGACTGCATGCTCCTCAGCACGATTTTGACTTGGCCGTCGCAGGGCATCAGCCAAGCACACTGCTTGCTTGACATTGAATTCCGGCCGAGAGGCGTCTAGAACAAAGCAGACCAGGATCCTTTCTGGGATCCCCCCCCCACCCTCCCCCCCATAAAACCCTCCCTAGGACGCCTGAGAATCCTTGGAACCCTTCCCTGGGACTCCCTCGCTGGCACCTTTCCGGGACTCGCGTCCTGGGAGTGACATATGACTTTCATCCGCCACAAAGAAGGTGGGGACCCGGCACATCCCGGCACCACCTTCGCCGCCAGTAATTGCGTCCGAGGATCTCTACCCCAGTGCATGTCCCCCCTCGAGCAACTGCTAGGCAGTTTGCACGTCTTGATCCAGGCTCAGAGTTACGGAGTAGAAAGACCTGAAATTGGCGCCACGAAGCTAGACAAAGCTTTTTCGTCGTGCGTAAGGGCAAAGCTCGCGGTCCCAATCCTCTCCTCTCGCCTGCCCCCCGCCCCGACTTGGGAGCCACAACGACGCAAAGCTGCAAGGAGCTTTCTGACACACTGCGACTGATCAGAAGTCCTACGCGTTTCGCTCTCCTCCTTTGCAGTCAAGAAGCTTACGTTGCGACGCACAAAAGATCCCGCGTTCGGGCCGTTCAAGAAAGAACTTACAAGAACTCTGTTTCTCGTCAGTCTGTCATTTCAATCGTCTTTCGCTGCAAGTCACGAGATGGATGCTCAACTTGTTTGGCCAGCTCTGACTTTGCCAGATCTTAGATACCATTCCACAGGGAGACAACAGAACGACCATCTCTGGCATTCGGAGAGCTCGAGCCCCAAAACAGGGGCGACGTCTGTTGTATTTGTATTCGCCAAAGCTTGCGGGCACTTGAACTCGGCAGCCAGCATCGCACCACTCGCACCACTCGCACCAGCCTGCAAATCAGCCCAACAGCCGGGGTGCCAAGGTGGGCGGCGCCTAAATTTGAGGTCTGCTTTGCAAACTGCCACACTGACCCCTCTTTGCCTTGTGAGGCATCGATCCCAAGATCCGCTTCAACAGCTCCTGGATGGAGGTGCACGCCTGGAAGGAACGTTTATCGGAATACACCTCCGGCTTACACGGCGCCGATTTCTCAAACGGATTCTGGTCGCGATGGCACCCACTGTACCCCACCTTGGCCAACATGGGCTGCATGGGGACCCCCAGGTGTAAGGTGCACCGTTGTTTGACGCCCTGCGCTGCAGAAGAACTGTGCTCGAACATATCAAACCACCGCATCACGGTTCAACATACTGGGAATTGCCTTGATGCCCGCAAGCTTACATGTGTACAACCGAGCACCGGCCTTGATTCCGTCCTCCAGCAACGCCTCCACCAGTACCCGAACGTCTGGCCGCAAGGCATAGCAATGTCGGACCTCTCGGGCAAAGCGACTTGTCTAAGCTTTATTGCCTCCAGCCGCAAAACCAACAATTGAACAGACTACTGGTACGTAGCTACAGCTGAACATGTCCCGCCTCTTCCTGGGCAGAGCGCACAGCGTCGGGAGTTGCACCTTCTCTCTTGGAGATTGAGTATAACTGGGCATCAATCAAGGTCGCTGAGGCTCTGGATTGATAAGATTGCCAGGAAGTTGGGAGGATTTGAGACGGACCCCTTTCGCTCATGGTAGCCCGACTTACTCTCGCTTTCCTTTCGCCTCAAGAATTACTACTATGGCTAGATGATCACCACATGTCACCACTCAACACATACTCAACACCCTACCTGCAGCCATGGCAGCAGCAGCGCCCAGTGCTGGGAGCACGGATGACTCCAGCGAGACACCCGCCTTGGCTTAGCTGGGGGAACGAATTTAAAAACAGGCGAGGGAATTGCGAGGAGCAGTCAGGGCTGGGCCCCCCATTATATTTCAGTGCGGCAAGGCATTTGACACACTTGCGGGATGGTTCTGCACGCCAAAGCGCTGCCATGTGTGGAAGAAATGTACGGACCAGCCACTTGAGCTCAGTTCCTGCTCGTGGGATACTGTGGGTACACAGATGCAACAATGGCAACAAGATTAACACTGTGCCGCTGAAGAAGCCCTAGGCGAAGTGCGTAGTTCCTGATATTTCCTGATTTAATTGGCGCCTTCCGCTGCTCGAAGCAAGCCGACCAGTCGGGTTGTTTTCGCCTTCTCGACACCTTGAGCTACCAAAATCAGCTTCGGGCATAGTGCAGATCTCGCAAAGCATGAGTCCAAACAGCAGACAAGGCAAACAGACAAAGTGCTCTATGCTCTGCTCGGGCATCTAAGCCTCAACGCATACACATCCTGCAAATTGAAGGGGGCCATGGTTTTAAGGCTTCAGTGATTCAGTCTTTGGACATCTCCCCAAAAGGCCCGCACCACAGGCCGCATGTGGCCAAGAAGCCTGTGCCCTGCAACTCCGCGAGGCTCAGCAGCGTGCGCCGCACGGTGCCCGCCTTCTTCGGAGACGAAGAGATTTTAAAGGGGCGTGGCTAGTTCCCATCCAAAGAAAGGGTCTCTATGATGGTAAACGTCTACTCCCCGCCGTGAGAGGCGGCGGGGCACGCAGCAGCCGCTGCTTGCCACCGCGCTCCCGCAATGCCAAGGCGACCTCAAGGTCCCAAGGTGTCTGGGGCACTGGAGCTGAAAAAAGGCTGAACGTTAGTGACCGTTAGTGAGTTATGTGGAAGTGAACTGCCATCTGAGCTCTTCATTGGTGCAAAGCTTATCTGCATATCACGGAACCGTGGAGAAGCTACACGGTGCCTCACCACTAGCGACATACCCGGAATACCTAACATGCATGCTGTGGGGTCCCTGCTTCGCCAGTCTCATGGAGTTCGTGGTATAGGCCTCCGGCTTTGGTGATGACTGGCATGAGCGTACCGGTACCACTCGAATCCTCTTTACTGTGTGGCGCACATGGGCAGATACTTCAGACAATCTCGTGAGAATAGCCCAGGCATGAGTGTCTCATACTTTGTCGCCACAAGTGTAGTTTGTCACCCCTTGCAGGGTTTGTTCTGAGGGCGCTGCGGTTCAGATCAGCCTGCATGCAGGATGCAAACAGATGCAATCACAAACTTCTCAGTGCGAAAAGATGATGCAGCACAGACTTGCCAACTTGCATATGGATTCTTCTACAGCTGCGTGCGAATTTCATCTTTTCGTCTTGCGTTTAGAACGTCTTGACATGTTCATCCCCTCTCAAAAGCAGGGCTCGAAGGTCAGGCAGGCAGAACCCTGCCGCGCGTTGTCGCCCTAAACCCTCTTCCACCTTCGAGGCACCAGTTGCCTCCAAAAGGGAAGCCTCAGAGGTTTTTTCTGCTTGAACCAATCAGCAACAACATCATCGTGGTACCGTCCACTGCTTTCAAAGACGAGAAGCCGTGATGGATTTGTGTGGGATGCTAAGAGGCCGCCCTCCTTCCACCCAATCCGGCCGCAACCTGTCAAGCATTTGTAAGAATGATGCAGCACGCATGCTCTAGAATCTCTAGAAAGACGGGAAGGAAGGGACGGAAAGGCTTTCAGCCGTTCCGAGCCATGCCTGTGGCCGCCAGCTTGCGCATCTTTGGCGGGTGCAAAGAGGTAGCAGGCAGCTTCTACCTGCACGATCCGAAAGCCCTGATTCTTCCTCTATGGGACGAATAGAGTGCGGTGCGCTGTGCTAAGCAACCCAAGTGCTTACAAGCAAGATGTTGTGTGACAAAAACTCTTTCCAGGAACTCTCACCAATCAAGAATCAAGATTGAGTACGCAGGTTACGTACCAAGCGAATACACATTATACGTAGCAATGTGAATGTTGTAACAATACTACCACGACTCCTCAGCCACTCGGATTTAACCAATCAACATTAAGAATTCCAAGACATGGTGAGCCTGCACCCTCTGGACATGAGAGCTTTAAACTCCTATCTTCTGGATATTTAGATACCAAATACTGTGACTCTGCATAAAACGAAGCCCTTGAAAAGAACCATTTCGAAAACGCAGGCCCCACAGCGCACCCTTCTGCAAGAAAAAACCATGATAGATAGATAGATAGATAGATATATGTATGTATTTATGTATACCAGTCAATGCTCTAACTCTCGTGGTATGAAGCTGCAGTAGGACGAAGCCTCCTCAGCAGGTGCGGACATGGCCAACATGACTCGGAAGGCATTGGTGAGGATGGCATCCTCGAAATGGCTGAAGTTTGTAGAGGTTCACAGTCCAATGGCACCTTGCAACTTGCAGTCTCCTTAGTCAGGCGGCTCCGGGTGGCTTCCAGTGCCTGAGCAAGCCATGGTCCAGGCTTCAAAGTTGGCACGCGCCATGCACACGAAACATGCTGAGAAAGCGTCATCGAGGGCCGCAGCCAGGTGGCGATACGGCACAGCTGCGCCTTTCTTGCTCCAACCTCTGATCGGATGGCTGGACGCTTTACTTCCTTCGCTAAGACCTAGTCTCTAAGACTCCATGCTCTGCGGCAGAAAGAGGCTGGCAACGGCATGTGATGCCGGCTGAGCTGTAGCCTTGTGCAGTCTATGCCCAGTGCTCGTCGAATTTCGCGAAATTTACGGACCCCGCTTTGCTTTCTTTTTGTACGCGTGCGCGTGCTTGTGCGCGTGCGCGTGGGTGTTCGATGCTTTGGTGTCGTTAGTCAGCAACTTGGTTGCAAAGGCTGGGACCCTTTGCGAACTTTGGTCCAGACATGAGGAGATTGTTAGGGGAGACGCCACGTTTGCCAGTGTGCCGGCTACTTTGTTCCGGCATTGTTGATTTCACAGCGCCTTAGTCACACTGCACGTATTTTGTTGACAGTTACCAACTGGTCTGGACGTGTTGACTGAGATTTCAAGGCCAAGTTGCATCCCGCAGCGCTTTCCTGGCGCAGTTGAAACGCTTCTGTGAAAACACTTCTCTGAAGCTTGGCCTTGGCGACAACCTCTCCCAAGCCACAGCAAGCAGAGAGCAGACAGACAGGAAAGCGTCATTCTGCGAGGTTGCGTCTCAGCTGTTGCCCTTGAAGAGACTTGCGCATCCGCACAAAGCGCTCTGCCTCATTTTGCCTCTTCTCGAATCCCTGAGTGCCCTGTGAACCCTGACCGCGCCGGCCGGAACTCGGCACAGCCAGTGGCCAGGGCGGCAGCAGTGGCACTGGCCGACCACGCTGCCTGGCAGCTTGGAGATGCAAACAGTGGGCAACGACTGCACAACGTGCGGCGCATGACTACGCAACACCATATGGTTTAGGGCATCAAAAGATCCTGTGCAAAACACAGAACACACCGGAAGGGGTCACAATGTGAGTCTCAGACCCGAATTCGCAAATGCAACCTTTGAACATGCCTTCTCTGTGCGTACGCCAACTTCCGCCGGGCCCCCAGAAGCCCCGGGAGGCGGCTCCGGTGGCGGTGGCAAGGGTGGCTCTTCGTTGCCTGCTGGGGGGTCACGGGATGTCACGGGGGGGGTTACTGGCAGGCCACTGGGCCGCAGCCGCTAGCCATGATTGTCGTCATGTCTAGCTTATGGAACAGGGGAAGAGCTCTACAACTACTCTCAGCGACAGGAGTGCCATCTATTTGCTGCTGCAGTCAGCACCTGCAAGAGGCAGCAGAATAAATTCGAAGGCATTTGTAGTATAGTACCGCAGGCAAACAACGCTACGCACAAGCTGCAGGACGAAAGCCGTGGCCCCGGCATTCCGGAACCTTCTTCTTAAAGAAAGTTGCGAGCCCTGAAGAAGCCTGGCCAGAGCATCGCTGACCAGTGTTGCAGCGGCAGGTCGTCAACAGGAGTGGGATGTTCAGTGTTCAGCCTGTGAAGTTGGAGCAAGCGGCGGGCTGCTCTTGGGCCTCTTCCTCTCAGGGACGAGATGCAGAAGGTGGCTTAGGCTTCGTCAGATTTTTATCTTCGGGGATATGTCGAAAGGGCCTTAGGGGGCAAGCCAATGTCTGTACCCTGAACGGAACACAGGAGTTCCGACAAAGAAACCTTATCTCCTTTCCTGATGCTGCTGTCACAGCAACCTTTGGCCAACATGCAACTTCTGCCCGTCATGCCAAATGCTGGTCTCTTGCAAGCGTTGATCCATGGATCTTGCAAGTCCTAGGGCCCTAGGGCACGACTGATGGATTTCTCAACTCTTGTTGACGGTGTTGTGGTTCAAATACATGGAAGATCGAAAACGGCTTATGAAAAGAAGAAAGAAGGGAAAGTAAACACTATCTCAAAGCACAACCCGCTTCAAATCCGGCCTTGGCGGCTCGTCGAGCGGCAGTGAGCCACCACAGACCTCACAGCTCCGCCGTGCCGGATCCTCACCTGTCCGTGCGAATCTGTGAAAAGCTCCGAAGCAACCTTGCTATGGCCTTACAGTGCATCACTGTGAGATCTTAGCGAAGGTACTCAACCCACGGAAGGAGTGCTGCTCCTCCCACTACTGCTGCTCCTCCTCCGACTACTCCTACTCCTACTCCTAGTACTAGTACTAGTACTAGGACTAGTACTAGTACTAGTACTACTACTAGTACTACTACCACAATAACTACTACTACTACTACTACTACTACTACTACTACTACTACTACAACTACTACTACTACTACTACTACTACTACTACTACTACTACTACTACTACTACTGCTCCTGCTCCTGCTCCTGCTGCTGCTCCTCCTCCCCCGACTACGAAAACTACTGCTAGACTGCTACTACTGTTACTTCCAAGCGTTTGCTTGACAACCTCAGGATGCGGCAAATGAAGGTACAGGCCGGACAGCTTCTGCGCTTGGCCTCCCCTGGCATAGTGCAGGGTAGGCTCAAGTAATCTCAGGGAAGTCAAGGTGTACATAGGTACGTACACGTATCGACGCAGTACACCGGGAGTCTCTGAAGCTGGCCTTGCGGGCCTGCGAGTTCCTGCGAATCCTCGTCGAGGTCGATGCAAGTTGGAGAGTTCAGGGTCCTGGCAGGGGGTCACTCGACTCGGGCTGCAATCCGCAACCACCCAAAATGGATTCGCATACGATTCGCGACGCCTGCCACCTATAGCTGCCCTGTTGGTGACTTTTTGCACGCGAATTATCGCTGACTACGGTTGAAGAACTTCCTGGAGTTGCGGCCTGTGCTATATCGATGTTATGCTCACTCGGATGAAGCCTGGGCAAGAAGCACCCCCTGCCTGAAGCCCGATTGCGGAGCCAAGTCGCCCCCACAGAGGCTGCACTTTTGCTGTGTGACATCATCGCAAAGCAGCGTGCCTCGCTGTCTGCTGCAGAGCTCCCGAATGCTACTGATCTCCAGAAACTGTTCTCCGGACACACATGCCATGATGAAGATTGACTCGAGCAAGAGTTGGCTCGAGCAAGAAGGCATGACTTCGAGCACCATTCTACGATTCTACCAAAGCGAGTATTCTGGGCCCTGAGTGCTGGGAGTCGGATACAGTGCTCCTCACTCAAGCCGATGGTCAACTAAGTTTGCAGCATTGAACACATGCGCGAGGGGCTGCAGTCATCACATCTGGACTCTGGACTTGCTACTCGCCTAAACCGTGCATGGCTGTGCTGGGCTTGGAACGGTTCTTATTTGCAGCTTCTGCGAATGCCATGCTGGAGAGAAGCAAATTTGCACATAAGAGCATGGCTTGCGCAACTCAAGTATTCCAAGCACTGTGGATCCTGCATCTTCATGCATACAAAGCAAGCCACCATCAAGAACGCACACAGCAAGATTTACAAAGGCTCGACCATGCTCAATCCTACCTTAAACATCCTACCAGCAGGTTTCTCAATTATCCATGACCACGGCAAGAAACAGATAAGCAATTGCAAGCATAAGCCATCTCGTGTTGCATCGCCGGCCTCTTCAAGCGAATCCTGCCAGGTACAATGCACGATGCATCCATGTTTTAATTTTGTAGTTCTGAGTTTGGTTACAATTGCCCAGCAGCGTGATCCCTCCCGGCCTTGAAGCCTCACCGTCGCTCCGCAACCGAACCCCCAAAAGCTCTGAGAGGTTCAGCGGTTCAGCTAAGCTTTTTGCGCAGTACCGCGGACAAGTGCAGCCTGGTGTAATGTCAGAACGTAACAGCAGCTAGCCACGTCTAGCCGTGCGACAGGGCAAAAGGCAACGGAGAACCGAGCAGGGCCTCACAAAATGTCGAGATATGATGAGACAAACTAGAGTCAGGACTCTTCCGAGACCCGAAGCTCGAGAAATGCTCTTGCCCCATGGAATTCCAGGAGTGCCCGGCCGACTCTTCGACTCTTAAAAGATCCAAACCAAACGTAGAGACGCACCTGGAACTCCACCGAGTTTTTGTGTGTTCGCTCGCGCCTGGGTGTTTCGGCGCTCACTTGCACAGCTCCTTGAGCTCCTTGGGGACAGGGCAGGGCTTGAACTTCTCGCCGGCGCCGAAGGTGAACTTGCAGGCGGCCTTGCCAGCCACACGGCCGAAGACCACGCAGTCCAGCAGGGAGTTGCCTATACTCCCCTTAGAACCTTCATAAAAATATTTTAAATGCCCTCTTGGGTTTTATATGAACAAAAAAATAAGTCCCAAGGGGGATATGGTTGCCTCCCAAGCGGTTGTTGCCGTGGATGCCGCCCGCCGCCTCGCCAGCCACGTAGAGGCCAGGGATGACCTTGCCCTTCTTGTCAATGCACTCGGCATCCACCGTGCACTCCAGGCCACCCATGCCTCAGGAGTGGTGCTGGACTTGAGGATCGTGGTTCAGGATTCAGAATTCAGGGGTGGCTCTTTTTTATGCTTCATATCCCTTGCTTTGGCTGCTAAAGCGTCTTTGATCGTGTTTGTTGACGGATTGTCTCCAAGATGCAGTAGTGGATCACGGGGGTGATGATGGCCACGTAGAAGGGCTCGCTGGGAACCTTGGAGCCATCGATGATGTTGTGGAAGAACTTCTTGCCGCTGCCGGTCTTGCCGCTGGGCTCATCCCACGTCTTGCCGGATGGGTAGGCGGGGAACGGGCCGCCATCAGGGTCTTTTTCCTCAGATTCATGTCTGCGCCAACCAGAAAGACCCTCGATTTCTGTTTGCGACAACGTGCCAACTCTGCCAACTCTACCTAACAGGTCAGCTGACGTCACACTACAGCACAAGAACAACTGAACTGAGTGCAAGCTTGCAAGGAACATGAAGTCAAGTGTGAGAACACGTTCAGCTGTGTTATTGCTTGCGACAACCTGCCATCTCCGCAAGACATAGCGGGGTTAAGACGCACAAGAAGAGCAGCTCAACTGACGTCGCACTGTAGCTCATGCGAATGAACTGATTGCGAGCTTGTAAAGAAAAACAAAGTTGAAGAGACATGTTCTGGACAGAAGAAGCGCGAAAACAAGAAATGGCGAACGCGCAGGGCAGAAACTAAAACAAGTACCCTGCACATGCCAGTGAGCGGGCTAAGAAGCTAAGACGCAAAGCTACTCACCACAGGAAACAGCTTTGGCTCATGATCACAGTGTCGCCTGCGTGCCAACTGTGAGATTCTAGAGACAACAGGCTACACCTAGGTTGGTGCGGCGTGACATGCAAAAACTCTGAACAGGATGCAAACTGCAACAACAGCCGTCTGGAGTCCTGCTTCTTGGCAGCTTCGAAGTGCTTCTGGTGGGCATCCACCAGCTTCTGCAGTGGCACGCCCATGTCCTTGGCGAGGTCCTCGCCGCTGGCGTAGAACTTCATGACGCCACGGCCGGTGTAGTGCTTGGCGTGCCAAATGATCTCGTCAGCTGCCGCCTTGTTCAGGCACAGGCGGAAGGGCGGCTTGTTCTTCCACATCTCACCGGTCACGTAGTCGCGGCGGCCCAGCTCGTTGCAGAAACGGTCCCCATTGGCGTCAAGGACGATGCCGCCAACACCGCGCAGGGCCTCGGCGGCCAGGAACTTGACCTTGGCATCTGGGTCGTCCGGCTTCACGAGGCCAGTCGGGTGCACCTGAACCCACTCGAGGTCGATGGTGGCAGCTCCGATGGCCTCCCCCATCTTGATCGCGTCGCCGGTGCAGTGCTCGCCGTTGGTGGTCGGCAGGTGCAGGAGGTCGGGTCGGTATGTGGCCAGCAGGGAGTCAGCGCCGAAGTCCGCGCCAAAGCCGCCGGAGGCCAGGACCATGGGGCCGAACTCCTTCACAACCTTGCCGGCCTTCTTGTACTCGCAACCCACAACGCTGGAACCGTTCTGGAGTAGCTTGTAGACCTCAGCCTTGGTGATGATGCGGGCCCGGTTGGTCTTCTCCGCCACCTTCTCGAGCATCTGGATGAGGGCATAGGTGATGGTCATGCCTGGGAATCGTTCCTTGCCACGGTGCGTGCGCGGCTGGGAATGGCCACCGAGCCGGGCGACCAAGGACAGGTCCAGGTCAAACTTGTCCACCAGCCAATCGACGTCCGCGGCGCTGTTGGCGCACAAGACCTTGGCAAGCTCCGGCTTCTTGGCGCCGCCCTTCAGGGTGTCAGCGATGAAGATTTCCGCATTGTCTGGGATTGACTTGCCCTTCTGCGTCTTTGTTCCGGCGCCGTTGATGCCACTGGTGGCTTTCGTGCTGTTTCCGCCGCAGAAGGAGGACTTGTCCAGCAACACCGTGCGGCCGCCCAGCTCCACGACGGTGTTCGCGGCGGACATGCCAGCAAGGCCTCCGCCGACCACAATGACCTGGTTCGCTGGGAAGACGGCCGCCATGGCTTTTCGAACTTCGGACTGCGCTCTCTGCTTGTAAAACCCCCTGGTGGGCCTTGAGCAAACGTGGCTGTTTACATTGTGTTGCTTGTTTGTTGCGTCAAGAAGCTCTCTAACAAACTCTCTTTTTAGTACTCTGTTCTCTCTTTTCTTTCTCTTTTTCTTTCGCAGGGGTCTGCGTCGAGTGAAGCCTCCAACCTGCGAGCGAGATCTGCAAGTCCATACGTAAACTGGTTGACCCCCCCCGCCCCTTTAGAGCATTTCAGCCGCTCACGTTCTTCTTCTGCCTAGTTGGTGTCTTCCTCTCGCACGCTCTCTCTTCTCCTTCTCCTTCTCCTGCTCCTTCTCCTCCTTCTTCTTCTGCGCGCTTGAGAGGACCCCTTTCTTTCTTTCTTTCTTGGGGGCGTGGGGCCCTTACGCGCGGGAGGCCCCCTTACGGGCGGGCCGTAAGGCCCCTTACGGGGGGGAAGGCTTAGAGGGGGAAGGCCCTTACAGGCCGTACGGCCACTTACCCCAAGAGCCACCAAAAGGCTTCAAAAGGCTTGAAAAGGCCCCCTAAAAAAGGGGGACCCCAAGACTTGCCCGTACCCGCAGTTAAAAATGCTATTTTTCAATATTGAAATCGATGGTTTTTGGCCTGTGCGCCTGCCCGGTATTCGGGGATCTTCGGATTTTCTCGGGGAGATGAGGTCGGGCTTGGCGCTTTTTCCCCCCCTCTCGGTCCTCTCTCACTCTCTCTCTCTTCTTCTGCCCAGCGAAGAGGCCCCCCGAAGAGGACCCCGGCCACGCTGGCCCGCTGCTCTGTCCGAGGTGAAAGTTTCGGGCACCGTGCGTTGACGGCCCCCAAACAGTGGTTTGAAGCGTTTCGTTGCCTCTCACAGAAAAAACGAGGCACTACACGGGTCCCCCTCACTTATGTTGCTCCCCCAGGGAAGCATCGTCTTGGTCTTCATCGTCAGCGTGTGGCTCATCCGACTGTGTATCGGGGACCCCCTGACAGAGGCCCTCCGTCGGAAGGTTCCACGGAGCCCCTGGCCCCAAAGGTGACGTTGAGCTTGCCGGAGTAGAGGTCGAAGTAGCCAGCGTTGTGTTACACAGCCCCTCCTGGCCCCCTTGCGGAAGGTCCTCCAGTTGTGGGTCCTTCGGCGACGTTGAGCATGCCGGAGTAGAGGTCGAAATAGCCATCGTTGTGTCACACAGTCCCTCCTGGCCCCCTTGCGGAAGGTCCTCCAGTTGTGGGTCCTTCGGCTCCCCGTGGCGAGACGATGGCGGCATGGCACTCATCGAGGTCGAGGTCGGTGCAGCCCCCAAGGTGGCCTTCTGCCCCTCACGGAGCGCAGCCAGCCGTCTCCATTCCGTCACCTCCTGGAGGAAGTTGCCGTAGTTAAGGGTCTCCCCTCGCTTGAGCGGGCGATGTCCCGGTCGCAGGAGGCAGTTCGGCCACGGCCTGGCCCCCCTGCGGGGTCTTGTCGGTTGTGGCGGTCCCCCTGGTGGCGCCGTCCATATACTGTGTCTCCCAAGTTGTTCAGCTGGCTCCGGTTGTGGTCCCCCTTCTTCCAGCTCCAGGACCTCCTCGTCTGTGGTGTGGTTCTCATTCTCGTCCAGGTCCTCGTCGTTCTTCTGCTCAGCGTTCTCGTCATGCCCCTTGTCCTGGTCCTCCCGCTCGTGTTGGTCCTCCGGCTCGGGCTCCTCCTCCTCCTCCGTCAGGTTGAACATGCGTAGTTGGCCTCCCTCGTCTGTTCGTCTGCCATCTGGTGCTGCAGTCTCTGCCAGGCTCGACCCCATGGCGGCCCGGAGCCCCTCGAGGTACCCCTGCCAGATGCGCACCACGGTCTCGGTGTCTTGCTGGACTAGCTCCGTCTTGGACCTTGCCCAAGTCGCCAGGATCTGGTATAGGAGGGTGAGGTGCGGCGTAGGCGCCTCCCCATCCTCTGCCATCAGCGGGTGCAGGTTGAGGATGTGGGTCAGGACCTCCCGGATGCTGTCCCCCTCAATTTCGAGGCCCCCCCCTGCCGCGGTGCCTTGCGACCATCTGTCAAAGGCCGCAGTAACGGCTTCAGCATGACGCTTGACCCCCTCTTCTTGTCGTCTTCCTGGTCTTAGTTGGCTCGGCCCCGGTTGCTCCTTCTCCACGTCCGCGAAGTAGTCGTCGATCGTTTTCTGGACCCATTCTTCGTGTAGTGCTCGGTCTTGTTCGAACTCTTCTTGTAGTGCTCGTTCTTCTTCTGTCTCGTTTTCGACTCTCCTCTGCTCCTCCAGGTCAACGTCGGCCCCCTCCTTGTCCATGTTCGTGGCCGCATTGGCGGGCGGCCCCCTGCATTCTTCACGCGCGTCCTCTGTCTCCACCTCGCTCTTGCCGTCGCCATGGTCCGTGTGGTTCTCCGGGTCCCTGTCGCTCCTCTTTCTTTTTCTTCCTTGGACCCAGGCCACCTCGTCTCCTTGCTGCGGGTCGTCGGCGACGTTGTGGAGGACGTAGAGCTTGCCTTCCCCCTCGTCGTCCTTGACGTCGCCGTGCTCAAGGTCCATCGTGTGCTGGAGGAGGGTCGCATGGTCTTGCTCTTCATTGTGTTCCCCCCGGGCTTGCTGGTGCAGGTTGTCCAGGAGGGTGTCGATGATGTCCTCAGCTTCCTCCACCAGGTCTGGTTGCCCCTCTGGTTCATGGCATTGTTCCTGTGTCTGTAACCCCGGAGTTTCGTCTGGTTCGCCAGCTTGGAGTGTGTGTCCGCTAGGTTGGGCTTCGTGGTCGGTCTCCCATGGCACATTGGCCTCTCCACCATCCATGGCTCTCTCTCTCTCTCTCTCTCTCTCTCTCTGTCTCTCCCACACGCATAACCCCCCCGGAGGGAGGCTGCCCCAAGGGGCGCGCCCGGCCAAGGTCTGTTGGAGAGGACTCTCTCTCTCTCCCTCTCTCGCTCTCTCGCTCTAGCACGCCGGAGCGACCTCACCCGAGCCACCAAAGAAACGACTCTTGCGAGGACTGGGCTGGCACATCGCACTAGGGCTGCCAGGGCAAGTTGTCCATGATGTGAATAGTGTTCGGGGTGCTTCCTGGACAGCCATGTAGAATTGCCATCGTGATGCCAATCGTTACTAATCTTATGCGGGGTTCCTAAACCTGCCAACAAGCTCCAGCATTTGGCCTCAGCTGCTTTGATAAAGTAGGCATGTGTGCCTCATCGCATGCACTGCTGCAAGCCAAGAGCATCCGTAGGGGCAGGGGGATTGTCGAAAGTTCTGAAACCTGCCTCTGGCATGTTGTAACAGATTGCTTGTCAATAACACGAAGCACCATGAAGCACACCATGAAGCATCACTACGCCTCACTTACGAAGCGGTTGCAATGCTTCGGGAGACTCCCCGAAGGCCCATGAGCAATGCAAGGCAACCTGGTGGAGCATTTGGCCTTCGGCGGAAGCTCGACTTGGCTGCCAGAGCTCTGGATCTACTCGCCAACGACGGGCATAAAATGATGGAATCAAACTGTGCAAGCGCGCTGCAGAATCGTATGATCTGACTGAGATTTAAGAGCAGGCAGCATTGCTGGTGATATGTTGTGATGGAGAACTGATGGGAAACGATGTCGAACATGTCGCTGTCGGTCATCCAGCGCTGGTTTGTTGCACTTCTTCGTCAGAGAAGTGACGCCTTTCTGCCAACCCAAACGCACCAGTGCCCACCAGTCCCCGCACATGTTGATAAGAAGGGCAGTCCCGCATCCACACGATTGAGCGACATGAGTGACTTCTTGTGGACATAGGTCATCCGCGGCGTGAAGGTTAATCGTGGCCAAACCGTGGCACAGCTGGTCAAGAATGAGAACTGGATGAGAGGAAAGACATCCATGGCTTTGGAGGCTTTCGGGGCCCTGAAAGAACCATGCAGACCCAATCAGACTTCATGCTGCAGCATGGGCACAGCTCCCTCGAACCCCTCGGACGCGCATATTTGGTCAGCATGTCTCGTCTAATCCAGGCCACGCCATAGCCTTGTAGAGCTACCTGGGATGCCTGCAGCTGAGGCACCGGGCCTGCACGAAAGGCATCTAAGGCAAGCAAGTGTATAATTATTCTGCATTCTGCATAGCGTAGCCAGCTTGAAAAGGACCATGAATTGGGAACTTGCCACTGGGAGGATATGGAACCAAACTCGTGCACAGGGTGCAGGGTGCGCGGGGCTCAAAGAGGCAGGCGAGCCCAAACCGCTCTCGCGCGCGAGGGCGTCGGGAACTGTCTGACCTATGAGTGCTTTGAGCAAGAACTAATGTTCCGAATTCCGAGGCTCAATCAAATCGGGCCATTCAAGAAGGTGAGATGCGTCAGGTTGCTTGTTCTGGGCAGCTTCCTTGTGGAGGTGTTGGGTCCCAGTACTTTAGTCTTGGAGTTGCTTTCAAACTCCTTTAGCCCATGCATGTATCGCATCTCATCTTAAACAGTTGTTTTTTACACACAGCAGCCGCAGCTGGCACCTTGAGTTCGCAACAAAGAAGGCAGGCAGATTATCTGCTTGCCACGCAGGCTGCTCAGATTCGCAGTCACGTGGCTCGAGAGTCCGATCACGCGAAGCCTGGACCTGTCCACTGCCGTGCGCTGCGCTTTCTGCAAGGATGTGCGGGCGCTTTGAACTCCGAAGCCTGAAACTGCCACTGCCGGAAAATCCTAACGGCCTTAATAAAGCCCCAAAATCCCTAAAATCCTAGAACCCCCTGAGGTCATGGCCAAACCCGTTCAGCTTGGACCTGGGCCCCAAAGTCGCGAGTTGCAGGGCAGCCCCTTCCGTTTCTAGGGCTTTGAGTTGAAAGTTAGCAGGTATAGTGGCGTATAGCGGGCAACCAAGTTCAGTGGAAGACGCACAAAGGGGCTACAACTCTACGTTTCATTCAGTACATTCTGATGTGAACGCAACGCCACATGTCGGAGCGCTTCCGAAAACGCCTGTGCCATGCGGGCTTATCTTGACCGTCTACTTGCCGCTCGTGTCCCAGTTGTCAACCAGAGCAACCCGCAAGCTACCGTGACTGTCACACCTCGCCCGTGCAGAACACTCATCGATCGAGGCTTTTGCTGCAAGCCGCCATACGACCCATAGACCTGAGTGCTCTGAATCAGTGCCTCACTGTCAAGCCTGTGTGCCCGCAGATTCGGGCGTGCCGCATGTGGGATATGTACCGAACCAGCACACAGGCAGCACGGGAATGAGCTTCTGGACAATCTGACAAAAGCCACCAAAGCAGCCGTCCCATGCTTGACTCTCTGAGTGGTGGGCATTGCCCATCATGCTTCTGGAAAGAAAGTCGTCCTTCCCATGGGTGGTTGTCAAAATTATGGTCACCTTTTGGATCCCTATTGTAATACAGCACCTAATATTAAGGATAATGTTGACAACCACCCACATGAGTGTGCTGTGTACTGTGCACTGCCGCTAAAGCAACAAGCTGCCTGAGTTGGGACGCCCATCACCGTATTGGACCTGAGTTCGCTGGTGCCATCATGCTAAACATCTTCTCTAGAGTCCAGATGAGTAAGGTATGATATCTGATTAGGTATGCCCAGGTGTTAGCTCGTGGCTGGTGAGATTCAAGCTGAATCCGCAAACACTCTGAGTCTTGGCCGCCAGGCATCGTCTGAGACAGGAGATCCTCGATGCAAGCCACAACTTATCGAGTCATGGATGTCAGATGCCATCATGAAATTATCATGCAAGCGCCTGCATCTGATGCGTAGTGTCAGTATGTCAGGTCAGGTGCTAAGCTAAACTACACTTGGAGGTGGGGGTGGGGGACTTCGATGGCAGCTCGATGAGCTCTCCTGCGGAATGCCACGCATGCTGGCTGCCAGCATGTCCTCTGGCACATCTACATCTGTGGGCTGCCAGGTTTTGAGTCTTACGAGCCAGCTCGGAATGTGGGACTTTAATCCTCATCTGCTGCACAGGCGCCATACCCCATTGCATCGCTTTTCGCGGGCAGCAGCATCTCAATGAAACTACTCAAGCATCTGAAAGTGGAGTCCTTCGAAAGTACTGAGAGTACTATACTACCCAAGGACCTCGGGGGAAGCTCTTTGATGTGTCCATATGAGGCCCTCCTGTGGAACTCCCTGCATAGTGCTGGCGATCATGTCCTGCAGCAAATTGCCATAGCTGAGTTTTCTCTTTAAGATCGCCAGCAGAGTTGCAGTCGAGGTAACCGCAATGCACCGGCACCGATCACCCGTCCTGCTTGGACAAGGAGGTCGCTTGCCTAGGCCTTGGCTCTCTTCATCAACCCTGCCTATTAAAAGCCTGTAGTTCGAAGGGCAGAACAGAAGCTGGCCAGCAATGGAATCTGCCTACTTCGCTACCAACCGTCAATCAACGTGATGATCAGGGTAAGTAGGTCAGAGCGACTTGCAAAGAGGTGCCGTGCAAGTCTGCAGATTGCTCGTGGACCTTTGGTATAGGTTCTGACGTTCCACAATACAGCAGCAGTAACCAGGTATGTCCATAGCCACAACCGGAGTTGATGTTGCGAAAGGGCCCAGCGTATCGCAATCTTTCCTGAGGTCGTGGCGCGGCTGTTGGCCGATCGAAGACGGCGCGCTCGACCGACTTGACCTTTGTGGGGACAGGCATTGCTCCATGGCGTTCTCAGCAGGTTCGGGAGCCCTCGGGTCCAAGAAGCCCTTGAATGTGCGGCTGAAGGACGACCTTTTCTAAGGTCTCGCAAACGTCTTTCGCGTCCATGGTCTGAAACAGCTTTGGCCTTGGCCAAGGGGAAGCTTGAACATAAATTAAGTCTGACTGAGCGAGTCATGAGTTAGCGCAAATGTAGCCAGGCCATACAGTCCGTGGCATGGCATCCCTGAAGATTGGCGGTTGTCTTTTCTTCGCCTCTTGTGTACGCCTTTGCATAGATATATGTCACGGCAGTCCTGCGCCAGAGGCTGCTCTGAGGGTCCAGCGCTGCATGCATGAGGACCACAGCCGCTGCATCTCGGATTGGTCGAAGCTCCTGACATGGAAAAGAAAGAGCATGCAGCGGACACAATTGGAACTGAGAATGGGCTGACAAATACGATCCTTGCACGCCCATGCAAGGTCCGAGCGAAGTCCAAGCTCCAACAACATGAGGAACGCCGGCCAAGGATGCACTCCCCTGTGGCTCATTTGCGACGTCCTGATTCTCGAAGTGCTCCTTCTGCGAACAAAGTTGGAAGACCTGCACAAAATGTGGACAACAAAACAACAGAGTCGGGGTCCGTACTCAAAGCATCTCTCGCCTGAAAAGCCCACATGGGATTGCTGACTGGCAGCAGCACATAGAGAGAGTGCCTTGGGGCAGTGAGCCCTGAGACGCTGACACTGGCACTCATGACTCACACTCAAGCTCATGCCCAGCTCGTCGTGATGGTGCGGGGCAGGCACATGGCCAGGCGCAGCAGGGGCTCCGGGAGCCGAAAGAGGAGCACGGCGAACAGCAGCTCGAAGCACCTCTTGTGAACTGTGTTGTTAGGGCGGGAGATATGGCTGGCGGCGACTGCGCAGCATCAGCACAGACATGCGCACACCATCTTATGGCATCTGCATGCTGGTGGACGGGGCCTTGCAACATCGTGCAGATAGGTGCACTGCTCTTGAAGAATCGTGCCTGCTGGCATTGCTGGAGAAATCTGCGCGTCACAACAACTGTCAGTTTGTTGGCCATGAAACTGAAGGTTCGCTATGTCAAGGCACCCAATTACAATGGCATCCGATAATAAAACACCGAACTAGAAGTTAGAAAAGTACATCAGAACGAATATACATACATGTTTCACAGATGCGCTTAGTTACGTATACCCGTCTTCTTCTGATGGCAGACCACGTCCCGTCTGCCTTGATAGATGAACTGGAGGATGCTTCGCCAGACCTGGCAATCCCACATGAGCTTCCAGTGCAACATACCCAGCGCACAAACTCAGCTGTTAAGAGTCGTGATTTTAAACTTAAGAGATATGAGATACGAAAAAGGGAAACATTGCAAATGACATGGGCTCCTCAAAACAGTAGCTTGGCTAGAGTTCGTGAATCGCAACCAAGTGAAAGGTCAAACTAAGTCGCAAAAAAGGTGGAAACATGGCAAGAGTAGCAAGGGCTCCTTATTGCTGTGACTTGACGAGCGTTCCTGAATAGCAGCCGAGTAAGTAGTTGTGCCCCAGTTCCAGAACTGCACTCCAGTTCCCACCTGCCTCCTGGGAAATGCGTTCATCGACGCGGACGACCGCCGCACGGATTTTCTCCTAGTCGGCAAACTGCCGCAAAATGAAGCAGGCATGGACAGTGGAGTTCCTATGATCAGCAAGGTCAAAGACCTTTGGCAGATCTCAGTCTCTGGCCTTAGGCAGCTCCGTCAATGGCAAGGTCTCCAGCATCTGCGCAGAGAATCGAGAGAAGTGATTTTCCATACGTTTGTCTTCAGGTGCAGCAGCTCTGATGCTGGAAGGCACGAAGCACGTGGTAGCACTGTCAGCCATCGGCAACTCTGAATCTTTCAGCTGCGCGACGATTGCAGCATTTCATTCTTAGAGTGTTACGCCTTAAAGGTTTGTATCAATAGCCCTCGCATTGCAGAATCTTGAGCCGACCGCTTTATCACCAAGGGCCTTGCCTCATAGAGTTTCGGGCTCTGTGCCACGACGACCTCAGAGTGGCCCGACTGCGAATTCACACAGTGGGCTTGGGAGTGGCTCTGGGCAGAGAGGCCTGATGAGGCCCCGGAGTCATCCGAGGCTGGCTTTTTCGGCTGGCAAGCTCACTAAGCTCACTAAGCTCACTCCCCCACATCCCTCGGACCTCTCCCAGTTTCAATCTGACGCCGATCGGGGGCATAGGGGCTTGTCGGCCTACACTCGCCAATAACGATAGGGCTCAGGCAAACTGAAAGGATCCGGCTCAACACTCTGCAGGATGTGAATGCAGGCGTTTGCACTTCAAGTCTCACAAGGAAACCTTGAAGGCGCTCAGCGCGATGTGAATGCATCACTTACGACTTACACATACTTACGTTCTACCTCACTTCATCTGCTCGTAGAACTCTTCTTCGTCGGAATCATCTTCGGCTCCTGGCTGGGTCCAAGCTTCAAGCTTGCAAACCAGCCCCTTACCGAGCCTCACTGTGCCACACCCATCCCATCCCATCCCATCCACTCTGCCCACTTTCGGTGCAGTGCGGTCCTGAGCTATCCTCGTGGAAAGGAGCCTTCTGCGTCAACATGTCAAAGATCCTGGGGCAAAGCTGAACTGCCGCCACTTTTGTTCCAGGCTATCTCACAAACAGGAACATCCACGAACGGAGTCCATTGAACTACTGTCTACCATGAATGCCAGCCAAGCATCATGTTGATGTGAGGAACCCACACCTTGTGCTTGATCGGTAAGTCCTGGGCGCAGGGGCAGTCCAAACCCTAAACCCTAAACCCTAAACCCTAAACCCTATAAACCCTAAACCCTAAACCCTAAACCCTAAACCCTAAACCCTAAACCCTAGCATGCGAACTATCCATACGCACTCGGCATCGCGGAGGGGCTTGCAAGTTCCAAGCTTATCGATTCTCCAGTTGCCGCCATGGCGCTTTCTTTCCAGCAATGACATACCTCAAGGCAAAGTTTCCTAACTTGAGCTCGTTCCGAACATCCCTAAACTGCCCTAAGCAAGCCTGAACCTTCAACAAAGCTTTGCCCGGACCCGCCGGGAGATCTGGGACACTTTGTGAGCCATGGCACGGTTTTTGGTGGAGCATCAGGCCTTGGAATCTGAAGCAATCCTAGAGAACACACGCGCACGCGCACACATCATGTGCCTTGTACTCTAAGACTCCGCATTAGAACACACTCCCCCCAACCCCCAAAAAAAACGTAAAGGGGGACCCTAATTTGGAGCACCTACGATTGGGGCGTCGATGCTTCACTGTTCAGCCAGCAGCACGCTGGCCTTGTTGGTATTCACGTGCACCTTGCTGCAGCAGCTTGATAGTGAAGTCCTTCCGGCAAAAGCGTCGACCGCACCTTCCTATCAACTTTCCTAGTCACGACTATGTGTGCATGTCTCATGCCTGACCCCCTAACAGCTCTGCACCTGAGGTGGTCCTGCTGGATTTTGGTGCGCGTGAGGGCCTTCACCGGCATCAGGCCCACGTAGGCGGCGGCCTCCATAAGAACACGTGGGACGAAGCGGCCTGACTTGGAATGATTTGGAGATAGTTGGAGCAGTTGCATTGTCTTACATTCTACTGTGCTTAGCCGAGAGAGGCGTTGCCAGGCCATATTTTTGTGTCGAATCATTCTGCGCTGCCGGCTCGGGTGCAGAACTCGCAGCCATACACAGCCTGATTGTGTGCCAGGAAGGTCACCCGGATGCTGGGAGTCTTCCTGGGGGCATGCTTCTCTACATGTGGTGGGACGGGGCTTCAAGGTGGAATGAACCACATAACACAACATAATACAACCGGCTCTGCACACAAAGCCATGCACCCTCCCGACTCGACAATCGTCGGGACCCATTTCTCTTCTTCACTTCTGCTTCACAGAACCGAATGGAGAACTGCTTTAGAACTGCTTTGGCAAGGAGTCCGACACATGGCCGTGCAACGGCAGTACCGCTGTGCCGCGCGTTGCTCGACGAGGATCCGGTGAGTCGTGACCTGGGGCGAGTAGGAGTTTGTGTCCGGAACTCTGCAGCAGGCTGGACTCACCAAACGACCTTCTATTGCATGTTGCTGACATCTTCGTATCGCATGGAGCCTACGGCACAAGGAAATTTCCAAAGCGTTCCCCTGTCTCCAATGCAAAGTCGGAGGAACGATGAACTCCGTGAGCAGCTCGTCTAGTTGGCAGCAACAGCAACACTCACAACCTGAGCAGTTCTAATGAAATACACTGCTTTCACTGCCGCAGTGCTTCAGCAGAACGATATGCGGGTCACAAGGGGGATTTTTGCAAACCTCAGTCTCCCACCACAGTTGCATCCGCGCCCGCAAAAGAGGTCTTTGCATCTGGATGGCCTTTGCATAACATGCAGCTCAAGCTGGTTTACGACTGATGAGCACGAATGAGCACGATCAACTGAGAGGGTCAGATTGACAACCTGCACAGAATTCCCAGCATGCCATCAGCCTGCCTTGTCACCAGCTTTCGGCCGTACACGTTCAGTTCTCCTGCGCGCGGTACCCCTTCCTACAAACCCTTAAGACCTCAAACCCAGCAATCCCTCGACTGAATACTCACACCAGCAGGAGAAATAAAACATGCCAGCAACGCTTGAACATAACGAGTCATGCGTTTCCAAGCATGAGGCGATATGATGTTTTTTAAGGGGGCTTTTCGCAGATTTGGGATTTGGGTATTCAGCACTCCCAGGACTGGTCGCACAGAGCTCCTTTGATTCGCTTGCAATAGCGATCCAGGATGCCTAAGCTCGGCTTGCTCTCATGGTGCCCAGCATGTAATAACAAACGTGAGCACAATGTTAGCTACGTTGTGCAGTCGAGTTCAGCGATTTTGGGGGAGGATCAGGGGACTGAGGACACTGGCTCTGGATGGTTCACTGGCAGTCTTCGTCGCGAGCTGCTCTTGGCATTGCCCATCATCGGCGGCGGCGGAGTGTGAGGACAGCATACACGCGAGCCTCATCGGTGCAACACAAGACACGACAAGCTGGACAAAAAGACTCCTCAGTGAATGGCGAAGAAGCAGCACTAACAATCTACTCGGCCTGGGGGGTCGTCTGGATCCTTCTCACCTGCCACCTTCTCGTTGTACATGAGGCACTTGCCCATCCTGCCCCAGCAGCAAGTACTCGATAGGGAGCGTCTGCTCAGGTACTGGCATGTGGAAGTCAGGCGTGATGTGCTTGACATGGCAGAACATGGCGAGCAAAGTATGAAGGTGAGAGCACAAGCACTGGCATCAAGAAGCAGTCTTTGGGTTCAGCGTGGCGAGGGGCGTCAGGTAGCAAACCTGCCAGCAGGTCGCCGAACACATGCAGCTGCTAGAACAAAACACCCATGCCTCGTGACATCTTGTGGATATTATGGACGACTGAAGCAAGCGGCAAGAGGCAGGCCAAGGCCAACGAAAGCAACGAGGGTTCATCTTATCACGCTTCAACTGATTCCCTTGACACTGCTTGTTACTAACGGTTCCCAGGAAGACTTATCGCATGGCTTCTTCCGCACAGCCTCCCCTCAACCCTTTTTGATCTATTCGGCAGAGGACCCGGCCAATTCGCATAAACTAGCGACTGCCAGGCTTTCTACTCTGCTTTACCCGGGGGGCAGGAAGGCGGTGGCGGGGGTCACTGCCAGTGTGAACACCGTGAACGCCCATTACACCGAAATACACCGAAGGAAACCCCTTCGAAAGGCTGGCCTGACACCTCCGGAGTCAAGACAAGTTCTGTCGCAGTACCAATTCCGCACTACTCCGCCAGCGACGGTGGCGGCATGTGGCCTGTGAGATGTAGTTCATCAAGTTGTACGTGTCTCCTCTCTCGCGCCACATCCTTGACGGCGGCTGTTCATCCATCGAGCATGTGGTCATTGCAACACACCTCGAAACTAGAACAATGACCATGCTGGCAACTGCTGGCCAGTGTCTTGAAGATCCCGACGGGACCCTGTGCGAGAATTTGCCCGCGGCGGCTGATTGGCATCTTCAGCAGTGCGCAGAGGACCTTTCCTGAGCACAAACAAATCTGCACGCATGGCCCCTCCGAAGGCGCGCAAACGTTTCTCTTTCTTTCTTTCTCTCTCTCTCTCTCTCCATCTGACTCTCTCTCTCTCATTCAAGCAGTTCGCTCCCTCCACTAACCCCTGTTTCGAATAGCCAAGCTTCGAATGAAAGGTACCTCAGCTTCTTCGCGGTCTCGGGCCTACCCTTTGCCCTTAGCTTTTAGTGAACAATGGAGCTCGACTCAAGCAAGGCTCGGCTGACTCCATTTGAAGCTGGCCATAGAAGATCCCACAGTTGTGAACCTAGTGCGGCAAGGCTTTCCGGGCATTGCGCAGCTAACTCATCATGATCTATGACAACCTAAAGTGTCATTGGCGGCTTGCACCGATGTACAAGCAACATGCATTGGGCTGCAAACTGGACTTCAACATCTTGTTGAACGGGAGTGGGAAGGCAGGCCCACTGATCCGATTTGCAGCTCAGTGAAAGGAGAGCGCTTGAACCTTGAGCGGGTGGCCTAGGACGGCGTGTCATTTCGTCCAACACCCAGGGGTTTCAACGGGGGCCTTCCAGTGGATGTTTGGGTGGAGTTGACATATCGCAGCCACCAGTGACAGAAACTACAGTGACACAACTGTGACACAGCTCTGTTGGTTGTCTCTTGTGTTGCTGGGTGTTCTTGAGTTGACGTTTGTTCTGTGGTTGATTGGCCGCGGTCTCCTTCTCCAGCGCCGTCTTGACTGACCAGACAAGCGCAGGTTAAATGGAGCAGAAGACGGCTAGCTCTCTTGCAAAGGCACCAGCACGTCGAGCTTGATGAGAGGCTCTGTGTACCTTATGCTTCCGAACACATTGTTGTGCAAGATACTCGTGTGCTAACTTCCCAACTCTGCAACAAGAACAGTAGCACGATGTACAAGAATGCACAATGCACAGCAGTACTAACGCTTCGTGCATTTGTGGCTGGTAGCCCCTGCAACATCTTGCCCACGACTCGAATGTTCGGCCCGAGGGGCCCCATGAGGCCCAGAAACCGCGGGGTTTTCGTCACTTGGAAGATGCGGCGCGTGGTCAACCTGAGACCATCTAGCATCCACAGCGACGACTTGCCCAATCACTGAACTCACAACACAGACGCGGGCCGCGGGTCCCCGCTTGAGTAGATAGTTACCAAACAATACAAGGCATCACGCAATCCGCGAAGACAGACTACAATAGCAGGAGCGTTTCGCTACCAGACCAATCCAAGCCAGCTCAAGGCAAGCTGCACTATGCCTGCTTGTGGCCGCCGTTTCAGCACAAAGAACTCGATCTGGACAAGGAAAATGCTGATTGGCTACTTGCGGCGGGCAAATCTCACATCATGCTGCGAGAAATACACATCACCCCATTGTGGACGCTGACCGAGACCACCCCACAGCAATCATCCGCTACTTAACTTGCAACTCCCGAAGACATGTAGAAGCCTGCGCGAGGCCGATTTCGACACATCAAAGAGATAATCTGGGGAGTGCCGTTTCCCAGTGTGGACGTCGATGGATGTGTCGTGTTTTGGGCTGAGGGGCTAGGGATTATTAAGGCCAACATACAAAAGAGCATGTAGATGCAGTGTAAATGACGACGAGGCCTACTTCAACACATCAGGAGACATTCTCTGGGGAATGCAGTTCCCCAACGTGGACGCCGATCCATAACAACGAGGCCGACTTCGACACAGCAGGGGATAAACTCTGGGGATGCAGTTCGCCAATGTGGACGCCGGTTGATGCGCAAAAAAAACCGAGCGATGTGGTACCGAACACGCTGAGCGCACACGCACACGCACACGCACGCACACGCACACGCACACACACACACACACACACACACACGCACACACACACACGCACACCCACACACCCACACACACACACACACACACACACACCTACACACCTACACACCTACACACCTACACACCTACACACCTACACACCTACACAGCTACACAGCTACACAGCTACACAGCTACACAGCTACACAGCTACCCAGCTACACACCTACACACCTAAGCACACGCACACGCACGCACGTACGCAAGCACGAACGCGCACACGCACGCGCAAACGCACACACACACACACAGAGACACAGAGACACAGAGACACAGAGACACAGAGACACAGAGACACACAGACACCAGACACCCAGACACCCAGACACACAGAGACACAGAGACACAGACAGAGCCACACGCACACTCACACCCCTCACACCCCTACACCCACAACCCTCACACCCCTTACACCCGTACACCCACTCACCCACACCCCCACGCCTCCGAACACACTCACACCACACCCACGCACGCGTGTGCGCGTGCGCAGACGGACACTGCCACAGCAAACAAAGATCGAAAACGCAGGAGCCGGATCGGAAAACATGAAAGACCAGATTGGAAAACGCAGGATCACAACAATGCAGGATCAGACGGATCAGCAAGAGGGCACCATCAGAAGACAGGCTTCTGTCCGCACGTTCGCAGGCTGGGTGCAGGGTGTGGCGTTAGCGGTTTAGGAAAAGCTTAAGCTACGAAACCCATGATCCCCAAACGGGGCTTCGGCCGTTGGTTCAGTTGCTCCGGAAATCGGGCTCAGTTGCCATTTCTGTGGCAGTAAGATTAGTAAGATTGGTTGAAATTCACGACTGCTTGTTTTCAGGCATCCTGAGCAGTTGCCCTAAATCCCAAACGAAACACATGCGCATGTGAGCCCCAAACATGTCTCATGCACGTCATGTCATGTCATGTCATGGCTGCTATCACTCGAACAGCGGCCTTGAATGTTCATGATGCCCCAAACCCTTCGCTAATGTGCAGTGCAGAGGCAGAGTACGAAGTACAAGGTAAGCGGAAACCATGCTGCCCAGCAACCACATGAACCCCACAGGGTGAAGGGCACTCGTCACTTCGTTCTACAGTTTCAAACCGTCCTCGTACATCCGTGTGCATCTACGATTTATGTTGGATGCCCTTTGGCAAAATCGGTTTTCTTTGCTCTCCTTTTCTGGACCAGATGCAATGAATTTGGCCCTATAGATGCTGTGAGCAGCTCTTAGGAACAGTTTCAAGTGTCTTGTCTGGGTACACTTATCGACATGTGCCAACCTGGCCGAGGTCTTTTCTTTAGTGCCCATGTAGGAAAAGCCTGTGTCTGTCTGCCTTGACCCGAATTGTGGCGCAAAGAGATGCAAGCTTGTCTTCGTCGTGCCTGTTTTCTTACCAGGGCCCTGGTGTTTTCCTATCCTCACCATGGCGTTGGCCTTTTCCGAATGTATGCGCGGACACCTGTCGCGTGAGCGCACGTACGAGCGGACGCACGCAGACACACAGACACACAGACACACAGACACGGAGGCATAGTAGAGACACGGAGACTCAGAGACTCAGACACAGAAACACAGAGACAGACAGACAGGCCAGGCAGACACACACACACACACACACACACGCACACACCCATAGACATATACATATACATATACATATACATATACATATGCATATGCACACAAACGAACGATCCATGTCCATGAGATGCCGCCCAGGCTCATATTTCCAGCAGAACAGCATACCCAGGATTGCTTCGGCGGCGCACTGCATTTTGCCCTTCTTGAAAGCCTGGGCATGGGCTTCACATCCAATGCTTTATGTGTGAGGTCGCTAGAAAGGTCGGGAGAGGGTCACGAATTATGCTTCCTTGCCCTGACGTGCTGCTTGCATCTCCAGTGGCTGTCACAAGGGGTCCCACGATGAAGAAGAGTACTCCGACGGCTATGATGATCTTTTGGTTTCCTTGCTTATAAACGCAAGCAGGCGCTGACAAAAAAGGAACCTGGAGACAGAAGGATGGCTGCAAGCGTATGGCTCCGGGCTGCTGCGTCCTTCGTGCGAGCAGGGCTCGTGTGAGTCGTGGTGGAACCGTCCAAGCATTGACGACCTCTTACAAACTGCACGTGTTCGCGCGCGCGCGCGCGCGCTCGCGCGGGTGTGTGTGTGTGTGTCAGGGGCATGAGACCATGAGGCACATCTGCATGTTCTTGTCCACTTCCTTGTAATCAAGATTGGATGGGACTGAACAAGCTTGGTGTGAGACTGGCCGAGTTTCGGAGGGCGCTTGGATCTTCTTGGGTACTTTGTGACGTTGTGCATCTCACCGCGCCTCCTCGCCCTCCAGTAAGCCCAGAAGCTCCCTGTGGACGTTGAAGCGCCGTGTCTTGGCAGCAACACCACCAGACAAAGCAACAGCATGTATGTGCGCATTTAGAGTTTGCCTAAGCCAACGAGCACGTGCTCACCTCTCAGCCTGCTCATGTCTCCGTGGCTGTCTCGATTACTGCTGGCTGAAGCGCTGCTGTGGCATCGAAAAGGTTGTAGTGATCCCAGGTTTTGGCATTGTCCACGAACCTTCACGCAGGAGCACATCTAGACGATTCTTCCTCACCGCTTGCCGCTGAATCCCAGGTCACGCCTAGCAATTGCAGCCAAACTGCTGAAATGGGTCTGGAAGCTTCTTGGTGTCCAACCTGAGCTCAGGCGCTCCAGGTAATTGCAGCTGTTGCTCCAAAAGCCAAACGCCGCACTGGTAACAAACTGGTGTCAGCTTGGCGGCAGCCCCTTTTGCGTCAGTTTCCGGATGCCCTGCACAGGGCTGCTCACTTAGACTTGATTCCGCTCCACCGCACGAATCTCTACGGAAGAACACGCCTGCTCTTGATACTCCATGTGTTTCGGCACACCGCAGTAGTGGTAGCGGAAGAAGAACGTCCGACCAATCCTGACACAATGACTATAATGGGCTGAAAATGGCTGAAACAACGAGCCCCCTTCTTTCCCGGCCCGAAGCGAAGAAAGGCTAAGTAGTTGCAACATGCCAAAGGCGCATTCCAAGGCAGGAGACTTCCGTCTGGTGCAGGTCAACTGACTTCCGCTGTGTTGGGTCAGCCTGGCAGGAACCCACGTGCGCTTGCTTAATACCTGGGAGTTGGGGAGGTTGGGCCGTCGAGTCCCTTCAGCAAGTTGCAAGCATGATCAGACCTCGAAGTGGACATCGATCATGGGACAGTTCCTGAAACGGCTTGGCTTCAGGGAAGCTGGCGACTGGCATCGAGCTGTGTTTTCGGGACAGTTTCTGAGACTGCGACTCGATGACGGAAGTGGGTGGGAAAGTTCGCTGGACAACAGAAAACACAGAAGCAGTCATTGCTGGCGAAAGCCCCGCAACACGAGATCCGTGATCACCTTCCTGCCATGCTCAGTTGCTCCAGGGTGTAGCGCGCCGAGTTTTGGGGCTGCTTTGCAGCTTAGATTTTGGATATTTCCCCCAATAAGGGGTGCCCTTAATATACCCCAAAATAGAACCCTTATTGTAGGAACCCCCCAAGCAGGGTACCCTCATTTTCGGAAACCCCCCCCCCCCCCCATTTGGGAGAGGTTTTAGGGCTTTGGGACTTTGGGACCTTCACGGTCTGCAGCTCAGTTGCTCCAGGGCATTCCCCATCATCGAGGCGAGGAGTGCACTGAAGTAGCTCGCGATCTGGGGAGGCGTCCAGTTTCCACTGAGTAGAGTTTATTCTTATTTACTGCATGTTGTATTGCGGTATATTGTGGTACTATTTCGGGGATCATGTGTTGCAAGGGGACTCCTTGCAAAGAGGTATCCCGAGAAAGGGAACCGAAGTTTTGGAGATGTCTGGGACTTTGGGCTGAATCCAAGGCTCGATCAGCAAGAAGATCTCTATTAGCTCGACCACATTCCTCGGCAAAGCCAAGTTGGAGTCTTTTGTTTGGGGGGGGGGGGGGGTTGGTCTGCTAAATTCATGTATACTGTTCTTGGGGGGGCCGGGGGGTGGAAAGGGTTCGTTTATGAGAGGCCCTATGATGAAATGATAATGCCAATACGGCTCAGGTTGGCCCCTTCAAACTCTCGCAGTGGATGCTAGGCATTTGTGGGGGTTTACCAAAAATAGGGGACCGCTCATATATCCCCGCAAAATCCTGAGGTACGCTGAGAATAAGGATCCCAATAAGGTACCCCCTACTTTCGGAAACCCCCTTGTTTCAACTGCACCACGGGCCAAGAATCTGGATATCTGTGAAGTAAAAGAGGGTCATGCAGCGAACGCATCCGTGGCAGCTGTACATCTTGGCCTGTCTGTTCAGAAAAAGGAGCTCAACCACATGACGCCAGAGCACTTTCACACATTCATTCACACACACACACACACACACGAACACAAATAATAGTGGTAGTTGGCCCTCAATTGGAGACCATTGACTTGCATTCATGGGTAGCCCTACTACCCCCCGCTATACTACCCCCCTTTCTCGGTTCCCCCCCCCCATATTTAAGGCTTCTACAGGTGGCCAGGAACCGACTGCGCCTGCCAAGTGATGTCCAAGTTTTTTTCCTTGACCTGCAGCCAGGGCTTCTCGATTCGAGTGTCATGATCTGTCATGATAGCCATGGTCGCACCTGCTCCAGATAGTAGCTGGCGTGATGTTTGCCGAGCCAATTTGAAACCATGCCATTAACAGTAGCCTCAGGGCCACTTCAGATGGACAACAGCTTGGTGTCTGTGCAACATCTCTCTGCCACTGCTCACGGTCCATGGTCTGTGAGACCTTGCAGAGAAAGGAGTTGCGGCTTTGTTGCAGCACAACCTCCCGTTAACTACCCACAGACCCTCGAGTCGCACACATCTGGAGCATTTCAAAAGTCCAGATCTGGTCGAGAATTGCCTGAGGGCCAAGTGGCGTTAGGTGCCTCGATGAGCTCGTCGTGCATGGCTTTGCAGGATGTTTCCGCCACATTCATGATGATCTTCTTGGCAGCCCCCACCGTCTCAACGCCTCAGCCATATTTAGCCATCAGTGTGACGGCATTTTGCCAGCAAGTGCTTCTGGCCGAGTCGCCCAGCCACTTGGCGACTTCCTGCATTAAAATCAGTGTCTGCTACACAATCGGGCTCGGAAATCGGGACATGCGCCATCTGTGAGGTGCAAGGAGCCTTGATTGGCACATCCGCCTTCACCGCCTCGCGTGCCAAGTCCTCTGCAACCATAAGCCTGATGGTCAAAAAGAGTGGGCTTCCGTGAGACATGAATACCTGTATGCACCTGTGGTCTCTTCATGTCTCTGCTCTTCATCTTGCGCTCCTGAAAACGAGCCAAGCGACTTCTGAGAGACGATGTAGTGTGCAAACCAAGGAGCCCTTGCAACCTCAACCAAAAGCAGAATCGGCAGCCGTCACGATGAGGGACGTGGTGCACAAGAGTACAGAACTAAAAGGCTTAGCGTGACGGAGTGGTCTTTGCAGATATGCGGGTGCAGGTGGTCACTGACTCTCAGTACTCTGTAGATTCTGGGAATCTCGTGCTCGGCTTCCGAACCCACTTGAGTCTACCCGGGTCTACCCCCACAACTGCACCAAGAGACGCCAGCACAGTGACCCTGCTGAATGCAGGGAGCCAACACCACCCCTGTGGGACAGTTCTGGATGTTCATCAACCTCAAGGCTGAGAGCAGCATGAGCAGATGCTGAAGCGGATGGCGCGCTTCCGTAACGCGGCTAGCAGCCAGTGCGGCCAGGCAGCAGGTTATAGAGATTCACGCCGAAGAAGAACAGTCCCAAAGCACCTACAAGAAGCTGGAGCTAAGTTTGGATCAGCTAGTATCCGCCTACCAATGCAGGACCTTCTGTGAAGTCTAGCCCCTGGGAGTGCAAGATTACCCTGAAAACATGCTGAGCCGAGACACCAAGGAAGCTGTTCATGAGGCCCAAGATGAGCTGGAGCAAGCCTCTCCACATCTCAACACTGCGACCATTCGGGAAACCTGTCCTTCTGATCATGGGCGAACCTTGCAACATGCGACTCTTCAGGTTCGCTCAGCCTGCAGTCTCATCCGGCCCCGATGGTGTCCCGCCGCTGCCTGGGTAGCCTGTGCAGGGCGACTCGCAGCATTCGCCAACCGGGCCAACCAGCTGCCACCCTCATGGAACATGGAGCGCAAGCGCCTCCGTTGTCGTACTCTGCGGGAAGTCTGGGTAAGGGCTCGAGGCATTTGAGGAAGTGCCACCCTTTTCCTGGCAGGCAACTTCAATGAAGCTTCATTTCTCACAAAACGTCGCTGATACGGAACAAGCCTAGTTCCCAGAAGATGTGGCTCAATGGATATGGCCCAAAGAAGATGCGCATCCTTGGCATGCGATTTAGGGTTCAGGGTTTAGGATTCTTCCGGGTTGCTCAACATCGAGGCTGTGAGTTCTGCTGGTACCAAAGAGGGGCAAGCCGCGAATCAACCAAAGATGGCCAGCCATTTAGGGGAAACAGGGTGTGATCGGCAAACACAAGCAAGATGCGGAGTCTGTTCCGTCGGCCCTGATATGGGGGTTTCCGAAAACAGGGGTACCCTTTTTGGGGTGTCCCTGAAGGGGATTCTATACTACTAGTATTTAGGGGTATAAAAGGGCCAAGGGGTACCCAAACCCAGAAGCTTCGCTGCGCCGGCTTTCATGACTAGATGGGAGAACACAACAGCGACAGGGACAGAAGCTCCAAGCCCCCGTTATCCAGTAGTGCATATGGTCCAGTTACAGTGGTCTGCACAGAAAATTTGGGACTGCACGAGTTACAAGGTGAAGCGACCCGAATTCGACCATGAACCTGAGCTTAAGTCCGGCGTCACCATTGGTTTCCTATGTCCCAAGATGAAAGCTGCATGCCATGGCTCCCGCCCACGCGCCGGGGTTTTGACCAGGGCGTGCTCTTGGTGCCACTGCGGAAGTACTGAGCACAACCTTGTACGTTCGTGATTCCTCGTGATTGTCAGATAACTTGCGCTCGCAAGCAGTCAGAATCAGAGAGAGCGAGAGAGAGAGAGAGAGAGAGAGAGAGAGAGAGAGAGAGGGAGAGAGGGAGAGAGGGAGAGAGAGAGTGGGAGAGAGGCATGGAGAGATGCACTGCCATCTGGGTCCAACACACGCATTGTCAGATTCATAGTAATTCTTTGTATCGCTGTGGCCCCAGGACTTCCTGAAGAAACATCGAGGCATCACAAAAAAGTTCAAAGCCACTCATTCTCAGCTTGGTTGGCAACTGACAAACTTGTAGCCAACTCGTACATGCAGTGTCGAGTGTCAGCGTGGCTTTGAAGAAAATGAAGTTCACGAACCACAGCACGACAGCCACCAGGGCAGTGTAAAGATATACCTTGGCATAGGAGAGGTGCGCATCTGTCTCTGCCTTGCGTAACTTGTTAGCTAGTTGAGCCTACAGAGAGCTAGCAGCTCAGCTCTTGAGCATGCGGAGCCTGGCAACGTTTTTGATCCCAGCTCAAGAGCCTGGAGGCTGAGGTGAACAGTCCGATGCCATTGTTTCTGCGCATGTCAACTTTGTAGCCCCGACATCCTCAATGCGCCATAATGCGCCACATTCGTCCCTTGACAGCCCGTTCTACAAATGCACCCTGCCTTGCCATCGATGAGCTCAGCGATCCTGTGCACTCATCAGAGCATGCTAGGTCACCAAAAGGTGGCTCAGCTAGAACAGCTGCTCCGTAGCTCATAGTAGCTCTGCATTATGAAGATGTACTATTGCAGCGTTTCAGCCCCCACCAGCATCCCCACATATGGGTTTCGGCTGCTGCGTGTTAGCAGAAGGCGTAATAATCAGGATGTGCCCAGTCTTCCGTCGTTCCTTTCTTCATCTTCCTTCGCAGAAATCCGGAATTGGAGGAGACCACGCTCGCGATGCTGATGCTTGAGCTGTTGCACTCTTTCTTTGTTCTTGGTTCTTTCCCTCAAAAACTCCCAACCCCGAACATCCGCAGTGCACTCAACAAAGCCGCTAGCACCGCGACCATCAGGCCCGATAAGTGCATGTACCTCTACTGTACATGCCGTCTTATCTGCCCCTGACCTCGCCTGCACCGCCCCTCCCTTGCCGTGCTGGATGCTACCCATAATCTCCACAATTCCGCAATCATACACATGTCGCCGTATGCAAAAGAAGCTGCTGCAGTTGAGCGTCGGCGCAACAGGTGCCAACTTGGACTGCACAGACGGCGTCGGGTAGTTGGTGGCCAAATACAGAAGACGCTCGATGCTGCGGAAGTAAACCCTGCGCAGTAAGCTTGGCACTTAGGCCTGTCTCAACAACACAATCATAACCGAACACAGCAAAACAGGGATAAGCCAGCACAGCGCCGCCAGAAAAATCCCCGTCCCCCTCCCAACCAAAGGGATTGCCATGGTTGCTTTGGCCGGGTTGCAGTGCAGCAGCTGTACAGGTCATGATGAGGGTGCCGACACTGCGCAGAAGCTTCGCCGACCTCTGGAGAAGACCAGAAACTGCAATCGAGCGGTTTCTCAGACAATGTGAGTGATACTGCTGCAGCTGGAACACTCGGAGCTTGGGTTAAGCGGCCTCCTGGCCGGGAACATGACAGATGAAAGTGTGGCAATAGATTCTGGTATTTGTGCCGTCTGCAGTTTGGATATAGTTTGGATTCTAGTGCCAGTCTCCTCAGCAATACCATCAATCGCCCCGTCTTGCCCAGCACGCAAACGTTGGTCTCGACCTGGAGTGGTCACCCGTAGGCCAAAAAGTGATGCAAGCTTTCCGGCTTATGGGCCTTGCAAGCATGAATCAAGAGCGGATTGTTTGGGGGAGGCACAGGCTCGGTGACCAAGAAGTGGTACAAGGAAAGGCTCATGGCTTGTGTCATCATCCACTTGAAGTTGCTCATGCCGGACACTTCCGTGACCACCTGCGCGCAGCGCAAGCAGGTCAATCCCTTCAGCACCGACTGCAAACCTGTCGCATCGTGCTTTCACATTCCTGGAGGTTCCGCTACGTTCGCCACAGCACTCTCTGACTGTCAAACATTGCCGAGCTGCCAGCTGCAACACGCCGCCAAGACCTTTGAACCATCCCACGGCGCTTCGTGCATTTGCATATTTGGGGCTGTTCTGAATTAGGGTCCCGTCTAGATGGAGAGATGGAGACCTGGTAGTATTAGCTTAATGGAGATCGCCAGAAAGTGCCCTCATTACCTTCCTTTGGCTGGACAGCTCCCAAAAGGTTCATAGGGACGATATCAGCTTGAGACTCGGACCATCTTGCTCTTTCTCGGTCAGGTACTCGTCGAGCTTCTGCCGCTGCCTCTTCGTGATGGGCAGATCTCAACATGGCTGCTGGTATCCGTGGTGGCCCCGGTATGATTTGAGTCGACTGGGGCACTGGCTGGTTCTTCTCCTCTTGCATCCACTCCTCGCCTGAAGTACGCTGACAGCACTTCTTGAGAAATCACCAGGTCCTCACACCGCCACCTGTATGCTAAAAGCCTATCCCACACAAGATACAAGATGGGACTTGACATGACTTGACCCTTGGATGTCCTCTCCGGATCACGCTCTTCATAGGTAAACCAGTACATGACTTTAATAACTGTCTTTGCATCCCCAACTCAAAAATCAAGGCAACTGAATGCAGAACATCGCTTTTGTTTGCCTGGCCTTTTTCGGGATGTGTGCGTGTCATGGTCATATATGTGTGTATATCATATGCGCTGACTGTATTATGATGCATGCGTCTGTGTATGTGAAGGCATGTACTTGTTTCAGGGGGGTGTGTGTGTATGCATGTATCAACATGTTTCTACTGAACAAGCTTGCTCGAGCAACTGCCCTCAACAGGGTCGGGGTGGCTAGAGGCTGACATGCTAGCAATTATAACTTCTGTTCGCTGAAAAAATGAGTCCTACTTTGCGTTAACCACGATCTGCAATTAAAGTCAATGAATGCAACTAGTGACTGTTGTTGCAAAATGCCCAATGAAGGTTGTGAGACTTGAAGGGATCTGTGGCCGCATATATACGGGTTGCATTCACTGTGCAAGCTGGTGGCGCATCTCTTTGGTCATCTCATCCGTTCGGATGCCTCAAGTCATGGGCGAACGGCTTGGATCCGCTAATTTCCTTGAAACTCACGGGTAGCAAAGGTAGCAAAGGTAGCTAAGGTAGTGGGCACATCCCAAGTGCCGTCAAAGCAGGATCCCAGCTCCCGGTGCCTGAGCCAAAGGCGCTGAGGTAGGCCTTCTTGATGGCGGCCTTCGACAGGCTTCAAGAGACGCATTGGGCGATCCCCCATTCGCCTTAAGTTTCTCTATGCTGGTCATGGCGAAGTCTTCCCTCCCTGGCTTTGTTCTAGGCCTTGGCAGATTCCCAGCCGATGGCGATCCCCAGGCCCACAAAGGGAGACAGCAGAAGCCTGGATGTCGTTTGCTCAACTCTCCCAGGCTGCGACGTCTGAAGCTGAGATTGGCCCTGAAAACCCGACGCAACCGTCACGAGCTACTCTCGAGGTCGGCATTCAGGCCAAGCTGCAGGTAGGCTGCCTCCTTGCAGGTGGCCTTCATCCACTTCTCTTGAGCTCCAGGATCTTCGCCTGAGTCTGTAAGGGCAGGGCAGAGCGCTGGCCTCCTGGGCCTGATCTGCAGAGCCAATGTGCGCTTGGTGGTGTTGTCGCTGAAGTTCTGGTCTTCTTCAAGATTCCTTGTGCGGTATGTGGCATGCATTAGGGCTCAGCTTATGGCTGCCGATGATTATCTCAATGGAGGCTAGGGGAGACCAAGGGGTAAAGGCAAAATACAAAACGCGGCACATGTGGAAGCTTAACCAAGCGAGGGTCATTGTTCCCAGCAGCGCCATCATGATAACAAGGGCCTCTTGCAGGTGAGATCACAAAAAAGGGAAAAAGCTGAACCACGCGAACTCCTCACAACTTGGGCAGGATCAGTGCTATGATGTGCCATGCCATTATTAGATGATCTGTCATAATGAATGCTTCGCTGGCGACCCGGACCTTCTGCTCGACATTTCTGTACCTTGAAGCAGTGCTTAGGGCTTAAGACTTAATGCCGAGGGTGTGATCTCATCACTTCCTCACCACTTCAGGGCACTTTATGTGAGCTCCAAGCAAAGAAGCTTGATATTCTTGACAGCAGAGCATGGCTTGGAATCGCCAAGATGCAAAGTACTGACCGTCCACTTTGTGCCCGCGATGAAGCCTTGGAACTCAAAGACTGCTGCCGGATCTTGCCCCGAGTTCGCTGGGTGTTCGCAGAAACAGAGTCACCGAGCGCTCACTCAGCCCAAGCCAAGAAGCAGCAGCAGTTGTTCTTGCATTTCAGCGTACACATCTTGTGCTCTTGACACAGCGGATCCTGGGTTCTCGTTGCACAGAGGCCAATTTCACTGCTTGATAGCGATTTGGGTGTGGTCTGAGATCCCACACATCCCAAACATCTGTACGAAGGACCTTTATGTACTATTTGGCAATCCTCTTTGTTTTGTTTATATTGTAAGGTCTCGGAAATAAGCGCGCTATTTCTTTTAAAGAATTTATGGAATTTAAACGCTTTAAATTCCTTAAATTGGAACTAGGGCCGGTATTTCTTTTTTAAGGAATTTAAGGAATTTAAAAGGCTTAAATTCCTTAAATTCCTTAAATTGGAAATAGGGCCGGTATTTCTTTTTTAAGGAATTTAAGGAATTTAAAGGGCTTAAATTCCTTAAATTCCTTAAATTGGAAATAGGGCCGGTATTTCTTTTTTAAGGAAATTAAAGAATTTAAGGAATTTATAAAATTTAAATTGGGTGGCCTGGGTTTTGAAATAGGGGCCGCCGATTTAAATTTTATAAATCTATTAAATTCTTTAAATTCCTTAAATTGGAAATAGGGCCGGTATTTCTTTTTTAAAGAATTTAAGGAATTTAAAGGGCTTAAATTCCTTAAATTGGAAATAGGGCCGGTATTTCTTTTTTAAAGAATTTAAGGAATTTCAAGGGCTTAAATTCCTTAAATTCCTTAAATTGGAAATAGGGCCGGTATTTCTTTTTTAAGGAATTTAAGGAATTTAAAGGGCTTAAATTCCTTAAATTCCTTAAATTAGAAATAGGGCCGGTATTTCTTTTTTAAGGAATTTAAGGAATTTAAAGGGCTTAAATTCCTTAAATTCCTTAAATTGGAAATAGGGCCGGTATTTCTTTTTTAAGGAATTTAAAGAATTTAAGGAATTTATAAAATTTAAATTGGGTGGCCTGGGTTTTGAAATAGGGGCCGCCGATTTAAATTTTATAAATCCTTTAAATTCCTTAAATTCCTTAAATCGGAAATAGGGCCGGCATTTCTTTTTTAAGGAATGTAAGGAATTTAAAGTGCTTAAATTCCTTAAATTCCTTAAATTGGAAATAGGGCCGGTATTTCTTTTTTAAGGAATTTAAGGAATTTAAAGGGCTTAAATTCCTTAAATTCCTTAAATTAGAAATAGGGCCGGTATTTCTTTTTTAAGGAATTTAAGGAATTTATAAAATTTAAATTGGGGGCCTGGGTTTTGAAATAGGGGCCGCCGATTTAAATTTTATAAATCCTTTAAATTCTTTTAAATTCCTTAAATTGGAAATAAGGCCGGTATTTCTTTTTTAAAGAATTTAAGGAATTTAAAGGGCTTAAATTCCTTAAATTCCTTAAATTGGAAATAGGGCCGGTATTTCTTTTTTAAGGAATTTAAGGAATTTAAAGGGCTTAAATTCCTTAAATTCCTTAAATTGGAAATAGGGCCGGTATTTCTTTTTTAAGGAATTTAAAGAAGTTAAGGAAGTTATCAAATTTAAATTGGGGGGCCTGGGTTTTGACATAGGGGCCGCCGATTTAAATTTTATAAATCCTTTAAATTCTTTCAATTCCTTAAATTGGAAATAAGGCCGGTATTTCTTTTTTAAAGAATTTAAGGAATTTAAAGGGCGTAAATTCCTTAAATTCCTTAAATTGGAAATAGGGCCGGTATTTCTTTTTTAAGGAATTTAAGGAATTTAAAGGGCTTAAATTCCCTAAATTCCTTAAATTGGAAATAGGGCCGGTATTTCTTTTTTAAGGAATTTAAAGAATTTAAGGAATTTATAAAATTTAAATTGGGTGGCCTGGGTTTTGAAATAGGGGCCGCCGATTTAAATTTTATAAATCCTTTAAATTCCTTAAATTCCTTAAATTGGAAATAGGGCCGGCATTTCTTTTTTAAGGAATTTAAGGAATTTAAAGGGCTTAAATTCCTTAAATTCCTTAAATTGGAAATAGGGCCGGTATTTCTTTTTTAAGGAATTTAAAGAATTTAAGGAATCTTAAAAAATTTAAATTGGGTGGCCTGGGTTTTGAAATAGGGGCCGCCGATTTAAATTTTATAAATCCTTTAAATTCCTTAAATTCCTTAAATTGGAAATAGGGCCGGCATTTCTTTTTTAAGGAATTTAAGGAATTTAAAGGGCTTAAATTCCTTAAATTCCTTAAATTGGAAATAGGGCCGGTATTTCTTTTTTAAGGAATTTAAGGAATTTAAAGGGCCTAAATTCCTTAAATTCCTTAAATTGGAAATAGGGCCGGCATTTCTTTTTTAAGGATTTTAAAGAATTTAAGGAATTTATAAAATTTAAATTGGGTGGCCTGGGTTTTGAAATAGGGGCCGCCGATTTAAATTTTATAAATCCTTTAAATTTTTTAAATTCCTTAAATTGGAAATAAGGCCGGTATTTCTTTTTTAAAGAATTTAAGGGATTTAAAGGGCGTAAATTCCTTAAATTCCTTAAATTCCTTAAATTGGACATAGGGCCGGTATTTAGTTTTAAAGAATTTAAAGAATTTAAGGAATTTATAAAATTTAAACTGGGTGGCCTGGGTTTTGAAATAGGGGCCGCCGATTTAAATTTTATAAATCCTTTAAATTCCTTAAATTCCTTAAATTGGAAATAGGGCCGGCATTTCTTTTTTAAGGAATTTAAGGAATTTAAAGGGCTTAAATTCCTTAAATTCCTGAAGTTGGAAATAGGGCCGGTATTTCTTTTTTAAGGAATTTAAGGAATTTAAAGGGCTTAAATTCCTTAAGTTCCTTAAATTGGAAATAGGGCCGGCATTTCTTTTTTAAGGAATTTAAGGAATTTAAAGGGCTTAAATTCCTTAAATTCCTTAAATTCCTTAAATTGGAAATAGGGCCGGCATTTCTTTTTTAAGGAATTTAAGGAATTTAAAGGGCTTAAATTCCTTAAATTCCTTAAATTGGAAATAGGGCCGGTATTTCTTTTTTAAGGAATTTAAAGAATTTATGGAATTTATAAAATTTAAATTGGGTGGCCTGGGTTTTGAAATAGGGGCCGCCGATTTAAATTTTATAAATCCTTTAAATTCTTTAAATTCCTTAAATTGGAAATAAGGCCGGTATTTCTTTTTTAAAGAATTTAAGGAATTTAAAGGGCTTAAATTCCTTAAATTCCTTAAATTCCTTAAATTGGAAATAGGGCCGGTATTTCTTTTTTAAGGAATTTAAGGAATTTAAAGGGCTTAAATTCCTTAAATTCCTTAAATTGGAAATAGGGCCGGTATTTCTTTTTTAAGGAATTTAAAGAATTTAAGGAATTTATAAAATTTAAATTGGGTGGCCTGGGTTTTGAAATAGGGGCCGCCGATTTAAATTTTATAAATCCTTTAAATTCCTTAAATTCCTTAAATTCCTTAAATTGGAAATAGGGCCGGCATTTCTTTTTTAAGGAATTTAAGGAATTTACAGGGCTTAAATTCCTTAAATTCCTTAAATTGGAAATAGGGCCGGTATTTCTTTTTTAAGGAATTTATGGAATTTAAAGGGCTTAAATTCCTTAAATTCCTTAAATTGGAAATAGGGCCGGTATTTCTTTTTTAAGGAATTTAAGGAATTTAAAGGGCTTAAATTCCTTAAATTCCTTAAATTGGAAATAGGGCCGGTATTTCTTTTTTAAGGAATTTAAAGAATTTAAGGAATTTATAAAATTTAAATTGGGGGGCCTGGGTTTTGAAATAGGGGCCGCCGATTAAAAAGGCTTTTTTTAATTTCAAAACCACCTTAAATTCCTACATACCTAATTTAGGAATTTAAGGAATTTAAGATTTTTTTTTTATGTAAAAAGGGCTTCTTTAAATTTTTAAAAAAACCTTAAATTCCTTAATACCTAATTTAGGAATGTAAGGAATTTAAGGAATTTAAGGAATTTAAGGTTTTTTTAAAATTTTAAAACGGGCCGGCCCAACAATTTTATTTACCCAATTTAAGAATTTAAGGAATTTAAGGAATTTAAGGAATTTAAGGTTTTTTTTAATCTAAAAGGGCGTTTTTGGATTTAAAAAAAAAAAAACCTTAAATTCCTAAATACCTAATTGAGGAATTTAAGGAATTTAAGATTGTTTTAAAATTTACAAAGGCCTTTTTTAAATTTTAAAAATACCTTAAATTCCTTATTCTTTAAACTCCTAAATACATAATTTAAGAATTTAAGGAATTTAAGGCTTTTTTAAAATTTAAAAAAGGGCCTGCCCAACAATTTTATTTACCCAATTTAAGAATTTCAGGAATTTAAGGACTTTAAGGTTTTTTTGAAATTGAAAAATGCCTTTTTTTAACTTTAAGAAAACCTTAAATTCCTTAAATTCTTTAAACTCCTAAATACCTAATTTAAGAATATAAGGAATTTAAGGAATTTAAGGTTTCTTTTTGTAAAATTTAAAAAAGGGCCTACCAAAAAAATATTTACCCAATTTAAGAATTTAAGGAATTTAAGGAATTTATGGAATTTAAGGTTGAAAGCCCGGGCCTTCTAGATTTTAGGAGTTTTAAGGTTTTGTTCATATTTAAAAGGTGGGGAGGCCCAGCGCCTTCCCCCTAAATCCTTAAACCCTATACCCTAAGCCCCTAAGCGCCTAAGGGCCTCACCCCTAAACCCTTAAGCCCTAAACCCTACGCTCCTAAGCTCCGAACAACCTCCCCCCTAAATCCTCAAACCCTAAGCTCCAAAGCTCCTAAGCTCCTCAACGTCTACCCCCTAAACCCTAAACCCTAAGCTCCTGAGGTCCTAAGCGCCTAAGGGCCTACCCCCTAAATCCTCAAACCCTAAGCTCCAAAGCTCCTAAGCTCCTCAACGTCTGACCCCTGAACCCTAAACCCTAAGCTCCTGAGGTCCTAAGCGCCTAAGGGCCTACCCCCTAAATCCTCAAACCCTAAGCTCCAAAGCTCCTAAGCTCCTCAACGTCTACCCCCTAAACCCTAAACCCTAAGCTCCTGAGGTCCTAAGCGCCTAAGGGCCTACCCCCTAAATCCTCAAACCCTAAGCTCCAAAGCTCCTAAGCTCCTCAACGTCTACCCCCTAAACCCTAAACCCTAAGCTCCTGAGGTCCTAAGCGCCTAAGGGCCTACCCCCTAAATCCTCAAACCCTAAGCTCCAAAGCTCCTAAGCTCCTCAACGTCTACCCCCTAAACCCTAAACCCTAAACCCTAAGCTCCTGAGGTCCTAAGCGCCTAAGTGCCTACCCCCTAAATCCTCAAACCCTAAGCTCCAAAGCTCCTAAGCTCCTCAATGTCTACCCCCTAAACCCTAAACCCTAAACCCTAAGCTCCTGAGGTCCTAAGCGCCTAAGTGCCTACCCCCTAAATCCTCAAACCCTAAGCTCCAAAGCTCCTAAGCTCCTCAACGTCTACCCCCTAAACCCTAAACCCTAAACCCTAAGCTCCTGAGGTCCTAAGCGCCTAAGTGCCTACCCCCTAAATCCTCAACCCCTAAGCTCCAAAGCTCCTAAGCTCCTCAACGTCCACCCCCTAAACCCTTAAACCCTAAACCCTGAGCTCCTGAGGTCCTAAGCGCCTAAGTGCCTACCCGCTAAATCCCTAAACCCTCCAAAGCTCCTAAGCTCCGAAGCGCCTAAGCGCCTACCCCCCAAACCCTTAAGCCTTAAATCAAACCCTAAACCCTAAACCCTAAGCTCCTAGGCTCCGAAATCCCTAAACCTGCACCCTAAGCTCCTAAGCGCCTCAGCGCCTACCCCCTAAACCCTGAGACCCCGGGGCCCCTTTTAAATTTTAAAAATCCTTGCCTTCTTCTTTGCTGAAATTTTCTAGGTTTTAAGGATTTAAAATTTAAAAGGAGCTTTCGTTTGAGGTTGAGGGCACGCTAGGGCTGACAAAAATCCTTTGCTAGGGTTTACAAAAAACACTTTCGCTTACACGTGTTTTTTAAAAATACTTTCGTTTTTGAGGGTGGTGGCACACCAAGGTTTACAAGAATCCTTTCGTTTTTGAAGTTCAGGACACACTAGGGTTTACACAAAAACTGTCGTTTTGACGTTGCCGGCGCAGCTGGTTGATAAACAAGCCTTTCGTTGTTGATGTTGAGGACATATCAAGGTTCAAATCGAACCTTTCGTTAAAAGATGATGGCGCTTTAAGGTTTTGCAAAACAACAACTTTCGTTAACGTTGTTGCAGTCTTACGTTTTTCAATACTTTAAGATATTTACCAGGCTGCAAGAAGAGCTTTTTTTGTAAATCCATAATATGATTGAGGTCTTAGGTCTCCACTCTAGATTTTAATGTTTTGCAGTAACCATAACTAAAACTGTTTGCATCGTTCAAATACAGTGATGTTTGCCCAATGTTCATATCTTGAGCCTCCCAAATATTATGAAAAAATGAATGCCTGAATTCAATTATTCAAAATGTTTAAATTATGGGTCCTCTAAAAGACTTAACACCCTTTAAATAGCTCAGTGTGGTTCGTTTATTCATCGCATCTCTCTCCCTCTCTTTCTCTTTCACTCTCGCTTTCTCTCTCTCTCTCTCTCTCTTCTCTTTGTCTCTATCTCTCCCTCTCTCTCTCTCTCCCTCTCTGCCTCCTTCCTTCCTTCCCCCTTCCTTCCTTCCTTCCTTCCTTCCATTCCTTTCTCTTCCCCTCTTCCTGCTTCTTGTTCTTTCCTCTTCCCTCCTCGCCCCTCCCGTTTTTAACTTGCCATTCAACAAGGAATAAAAGAAGAAAGTCAAGGATAATGTTAACACCAGGAACATGACACATTTTCCGCGAAATCTGTGTCAGTAGAGCTGTGCTAACACATTTTCTGCAGAATATGTGTCACTAGAGTTGTGTTAACACCAACAGCATGACACATTTTCCGTAAAATATGTGTCAGTAGAGCTGTGCTAACACCAAAAACATGACACATTTCCCGCAGAATATGTGTCACTCGAGTTGTGTTAACACCATAAATATGACACATCTACTGCAGAATATGTGTCGCCAGAGTTGTGTTAACACCAAAAGCATGACATATTTTCCGCAACATATGTGTCAGTGGAGCTGTGCTAGCACCAAAAACGTGATTTCCGCGGAATATGTGTCACCAGAGTTGCGTTAAAACCAAAAACATGACACGTTTTTTGCAAAATATGTGTCC